>VMDR010000565.1:155313-182522 GCA_007922815.1 Macrotus californicus
AAAAAAAAACCCCAAAGGGCCCAGGCTCTAAATACCATTTAGAGGAATCTGGTCACCCCCAGGGAAGAAGTCCAGGGCAGAAGCCTAGCTTAGAGGGAAGAGCAAGAGGCTCTGCAGGCAGACCTTGCCGGGGACCCTAGCTTGGCCTCTTCCCCAGCATGGACCCTTGGACAAGTTCCACCTCTTCTGTAAGAAGGGGCTGTTCTGAGGACACAACGTGGCCCACGGTGTGGCAGTGCCATCCTCCCACCAGCAGCCTAGGGCAGAGGTAGGGAAGCTCTAGGCTTCTCGCCCCAGCTCACTAGGGAGGGGTGCAGGCCGTTACCCTGGGAGATGCTGCAATGATCTGAGGAGGAAGAGGACGAGTCCCCGGAGCAGCTGGGCATGTGTCTCGAGAACGGCCTGCACGCATGGCTGTCTCCACCCTCAGGCCCTCGAACCGGCGGCTGGAAGAGAAAGACGGAGTATCAGAAGCTCACATTTCTGTGCTGCTTTCCTACCTTGGCCCTGATCTCTGACAGGAGTAGCCTTAAGGAAGTCCCATGAGGGGATGCTCCCTGAAACAAGAGAGACAGAGCTCCCCTACTGTCCCCTCCCTGCTGGGCCAAGGTGGCCTGGCCCTCTGTCCCACTCCCCATGCCCAGTCTCCCCTTGTGGCTCATCCTTCCCGGCCAGTGGGCAGACGCACCCGGAACTGACTGAAGTCAGCATAGCTGGGGTCGTAGGTCTTGTGGTGGGCATCCAGCAGGATGCTGATGATGTGCTGCTGCTCCTCCGACAGCCGGGGCCGCAGACTGTCCTTCAAGGCTTCCTCCTCCTTCCTCTTCGTGATCATCTCCCGCTTCCGCTGAACCTCCTCATCTGTCAGGATGACTGTGGACAGGAATGGGGCACCATGAGGGCTGGGCCTCCAGCTCCTCAAGAAACCTTCCCCTCTGGTCGCTAAAGACACAAGATGGGACAGCTGCTCCCCGCCAACAAACCCACTGGGAGCTCATGGGAAGGGGTGGGTGGAAAATTGGATTTTCTATGCTGGAAAGGCAGGCACACAAGAGAGGAGGAAAAGGAAGATTTGAGAGGTGGGCGATCTGGGCAGGCTGGGTTCTCATGCACATATTGTGTGAGTCTGGGCAAACCGAACTCTGGGCTTTAGTTCTCTTGTTTACAAAGTGACAAGTGTGGTCCACATACTCTCCTCCAAGGTCTCGTCTTTGTTCCTCCCTCCATACAGTGTGTCTGCGTGGGGGGCGGAGTAAAACGTGTGCCTTGAGAGACGGACAGTTTTGAGAACTGGACGCAGTGTGCACCAAGCACAGAGCCACTGCTCATTCCGCATGAACCCTCCCTCTTCTCTCCCTCCCCACATTCCCTAGCCTTGCCAGAGATGGAGACAGGACCAGGAAGAGAGAGTGAATGAGCCACCATGTGGACAGCCACAGGAGATGCTGAGAAGACCCCTCCACGTGGCCATTCCCATGTCCGACTTTCCAGTTATGGAACTCAGGCATCTCATCCATTCGGCCCAATACAGAAAGGCTTTTCATCTTTGGTTCCCTGCAAAACAATACCTCCCCTAGCCTGTCCAGTCTTGACATTTCTGCCCAAGGAAGCTTTGGAGGCCTCTAGAAGTCCCTGATGACCACACCTCACAGTTCTGATCTGGGAAGTTCTCTCCAGCTGGGAGCCAAGTGTTTGAAGATGCGGAGACTTTACTCCTTCTTCATGTTTTGCAGGGGGTTCGGGTGGTGCTGGGGCAGCTGCCTGGGAGGGCGGGGCTGGGAGCAGGGATGCCTGGCACAGAAGCCAGGCAAGCAGACCTCTTGGCCGGGGCTTGCCGAGAGCTGACGGCAGGAGTGGGCACTGGGGCCCTCAGCCTGTAGCTACTTGCTCCGTGCTGGTGTTGCCAGGGCCTCTGCCCACAGAACTGGGGAGTTTCACAAGAGCAGGGAAAGGAACGAAAACCTCAGAGTGGGTGGGTTCCAGGCTTCAAGAAAGGCCCATTGGCTCAGGTGCGTTGGGTGGGGGGAAAATGAAAGAAGTCAGTAGGGGTTGAGAGAGAGCCTGCAGGTAGGAAGAATGGTCAACCAGAGCCTCAGGCACAGCAGAAAAGGGACGCCTGCAGCAAAAGATGGTGCTTTCCTGCCACAGCTGAGGTAAGCCATACTAAGAGGAGCACTGGGAGGAGGCCACGCCAGGTTACTGACTCACCTGCCCAAATTGCTGCCAACCCTCCTCCCACAGAGGGTGTCTGCTCAGACCCCAAGAGGTCAAGTGGATTGGGAGAGGAAGGAGCAGGGAACATTTCAGTCAAGGCAGGGTGCAAGGCTGGCCTGGAGAACTCAAGATTAGATGTCTGGTCTTTCCTGCTCACCTGAGGGGTGGGGAGGGGAGGGGAGGACACTGGAGCTAGAGGCAGCTGGCTCTGCCAGTCACACCACAGGTGCCCACAGGCTTCAGCCACTCTCTGTGGTTCTCTGGTATCTCTCTTCTGCTCGAAACTTTTCCTGGGTCCTTATTGCTTACCACATCCAAGCTAAAGTCAAGATTCTCCATGATTTCACTTCTTCCTAACTTTCCAACCTCATAGCCCAGTACCTGCTCTGGTCATGTTGGGGCTGCTGACCTGTGACCATGAGCTGCTCACCCTTGCACCTTATTTCCACTTCTGCTGGATGCCTGTCTGGCGGGGTCTTCTCTCCCCAGTAGCTGTGCAAGTTCAATCTATTCTTCAGCACCCAGTTTACAGCTGCTCTCTCTTCCCACGAAGGCTTTCCTGACTGCCTGGGTATGCACTGAGCTCTCCTTTCTTAATTCTGTAGTACATCTAGTTTTTCCTGCATACATTGGCACCCCACTGCCTTCCACTCTGTAATATTTATGATTAGTAAAGTTTCCAATAAATGCCTGTAGAGGGTGAGCCTAAGGAATTTAAGTTCTCCTTCACTAGGAACATAGGCTATTTTAAGGGAAGGAGCCACAAGTTGTAGCCTGTTTCCCCCACAAATGCTGGCCCCGTGGAGCTTCCTGGACATGGTACTTGCTCAGTAGTCTGATACACTGGACTCTCAGCACATCACATCGATTGCACCTACTGCGTGCTAGTCATCGTCCCAGGCTCAGGAAAGGACAGTAAGAGGTGCACCAGGACTGAACGTACCCTGCAATGTCGGGAATAGCTCACACTGAATGCCAGCCCACTGGACAAATGAGCCAAGCTCACCTTTTTATTTAAATAATCATTACTGAAATATTCTGTACACAGAACACCTTGTAACAGCACACCTGTAACATCATGTAGCCTTTTCTTGGTGACTCAGAGGCAACATTCTGAACAATTACCGGACTTCGCAAGAACAAGGCTACGGCCTCAGTATCATAAAGGGCTGCTCCCTTGCACAGCGTGACTCTGCCTGCTATGACTTTGAGTTCTTGCGCTGCTTTGCATGGCTCTCAGCCTCCCTCTCTCTGTTAGTTATATGTTGCCTCTTCCTATTGCTGCCTGCCCCTGGACACATGCCTTCTCCCCCTGAAGAGTTACTTCAAATCTGTTGGGAGCTGGAAATTCTGGTGATCGAGTTTTATGTAATAAAAAAGTGTTAATAAAAATGGGTAAAACATAGAGAGGTTTTTACGTACTGGGCACAATTCTAAATGTTTCTTCTTTATTACCTCACATCTATTTAGTCCTCATAACAACCACTTAAGGCAGGCGTTATTATCCGCATGTTGCAGATGAGGAAACTGAGGCCCAGAGGCTATGTACCTTGTTCAAAGTCACAAAGCAAATGAGGGTGGAGCTGGTACTCAGGCCAGGCCAGGGTGGTTTTGGATAGAGCCCATGGTTATAGCCGTGACTCCACACTGCCCCTGAGCAGGATCGGCTGTGACGGCTCAGTAGGACCTTGGTCCTCAGCACCGAACACACGACGTGTTTCAATCTACCTGAAGAGTGTGAAACACTAAAGTAGCAAAGTTTGTAAATGACTTCCTTTGAAAAGTCATAATTAAAAAAGGTCCAGTGTTAACCTTGAGGTACCGTTCCTCTGGATCACTTGTGTCAAAGAGGGACCAACATCTCGTGTGCCGTACCAGAGGAAGGAACACTGGGATCTGCTGGCTCAAACAGGGCCACCGGTCTTCGGGCCTCCCCCAGGCCACGCTGTCTGGGGGCTGAGCAGGTCATGAGACTCTCACATATGCCGTTGCTGTTGTGATTTACGAAATACGTCGTTTGTTTAAAGGGGTTATTAATTTCATAGGAGATTATCACTTCCTCAATGAATTTCTACTAAAAATACCACTACTATCATGCAGGCGGGCATGTGTTGTACAGTTAAAAGCTGCTGACCTAGAACAGGAACAAACAGATTCTAAAGAAGCACCTGATGGACTCTCCAAAAATAAAGCGTCTGAGCAGCGCACAGGTAAGTCCTCACCTAATGTCGGCAGTAGGTTCTATGCCTTCAAGCAAGGTGACATGCAGTGAAAACAGCGTCACCATGGGCTGAATGATACAAACAAGAGCTGGTTCCTTTTGCATCGGTATTTGGGAACCTGCCAGATGGGGGCTTTGTGAAGCCCGTGTGCGGCTTCCCAGTAGCTTTTCCCATTCCTTCTGAGTTCCTTGCTGAGTGAGAAAATAGCTTTGGGCAAGTTATTTCCATGCCTGTTAGAGAGGCAAGATCTGAGAGCACAGACAACTTACATTGAAAACATTTCAGATTGTCACTGGTGGCCTAAGGACATCAGGGAAGCAGACATACAGGTTTCCCAAATTCACGACACAGATGGCATCAGGCCCGAGGGATCTTCCTGATGCACAGACCAGTGGGAGATGCAGTTGATACAGAGAAGCAAATGGGGAGCTAACATTCAATCACTCAGCACACGTTTATTGAGCATCTACTGTATGCCAGGTTCTGTGCTAATGCGGGCAGACAAGATGTACAACTGTAAAAATGTTAAGTTAACATAATAAGTCGTTTTGTGAGAGACTGAACCGCAAGAAGCAAGGACTCAACTATGACATTTGGGGGGCTCCAAGGACATAAAGTCAAGTAGGACTTGAAGAGAGAGAAAGGGAGGCTTTGGCGGGACACAGTTCTCTTCAGCTTGTCCGGCAGGGCCGAAGGCAGTGCCTGGAAACACACAGTGGGGAGCTCCGGCCCACTGCGGGCACCAGTGGGGCTGTGCAGGGGTGGAGCCCGTGGGTCTGGTCCTTGGACACAGATGCACCTGGGTGAGAATGCCGATACCATCCTCTTACTATCTTAGAGGCACATTATTTTAATTCTTTTGAGTTTTCTCATCTATTGAATCTTAATAAGTGTTCACATATCTAGGAATTGTTATAAGAATTTAGCAAGAAGATACCTGTGCCTGACACATATCTGGCACTCAGTAGGTGGTCAAGAACCCTTCATTCCCAGGCTCACCCCCTTCGCCTTCCCCTCCAGGGAAGGGCCACTGCCCCACCAGAAGGGACCTGGGTTTGCAGCTCCCTTCATAGGGAGCCCTGGGCATCCTGTGGTTTACAGATGTTGATGCTGAGTTGTCTCTAGGAGGCTAGGCCTTGGGGACAACAGACAGCCCTGATGATAAATGAGCAGCAATCCTGGGGACATGAGCCAGGAGCTCCAGGCCCAGGCACATGGACAGGCCTCCAAAAGGTAGGCTGACTTGAGGCAGGGAACCACACCTATCCCTGGAAGACCTTCCCTTCAGGGCAGCGGACTAAGAGCTTAGTGCTGGACCAAGGTTTCCATTCTCAGTGGAGCCCTGGGGCCCGTCCCTCACTCAGCATCACTCCCTGCCCTGGCATCTGGAGAGGGGTGGGCACAGGGCCATGCTGGGCAGGTATCAGAAGGAGGACACAGGGCTTCTTTGGGGATGACTGAGGCTAGAGCTGGGGTGGCCAAAGCACAAAGCTGATTGGGGGTTGAGGGTGGACATCCACTTCTGGATGGCTGGCTCCCCACCACATGGTGTTCCTGGGACAGAGACACCCTGCTCATCACCGTGGATGCAGTGCTCTCCAGAGGACCAGGAGGGATCTAGGACACAGAGTTAGAGTCTAGTCTCAACCTGCTTTCTGACCCCAATCCTGATATGTTCCTTTCTGGGTCTCAGACGATTTCCAAGTGTTTTTCCCTGTTCCCGGCTGATAGAACCATCTTCTTCCTCCTAAGACACAGGACAGGGGCCGCTGGGACATCAGTGAGGCTGGCCCCAACCGGCACTCCTGTGGCAGAGCCTGACCGAATCCCAGTGGTATTACCCGTGTCATTATTGGTTGGCTGGAGCCTTAGAATCTGGCTCCCTGCCCCCTGCAGGCTGTGCATCATGAGGGCAGGGGCTGTGGGCGCAGCCTCTGGTCTGTGCCCAGCCTGGCGTCTCACGCAGAGCAGCCATGCTCAGCCAATGTGTGAGAAGCCCCAGGAGGCACCCAGGCCTCGAGCCTCCCCTGCTCCAGGATAAACACAGGAGTTGGGCGGGGCAGGGGACTGGGCACAGAGCGATGAGCAAGTCTGGGCCTGCATGTTCCCGTGGGGGCGAGGAGGAACATGGCCTGGAAACTTCTTCCAGGGCTGCCAGTGCTGGCTGGGGAACTGGAATCAGGAGTGAGGGGCCGAGACCTACCAGAGGGGACCCTGTCAAGGTCTGAGGAGGGGGTCCCACGTGAGGGCCACCACTCTGCCTCTGTTTCCCAACAACAGAGATTTTTTTTCCTATCAAGGAAGAAATGTCCCATCCCCTTAGCCCTATCTTGTGAATTTTCCTCTTGTTCTGGACACATCTTCCTTATACCACTGCCCCCCACCCCAATATAACAGCCCATAGCCAGGAGAGCCTTCACAGGTGCCTGCATCTTAGCACGCCTCCCCAGCCTCCCGGGGCTACAGCTTAGCAGAGCCGAGGCCCTGTCCCAGGGCTGGGGAGGGATCGGGGTGCAGATTGCAGACAGGAGTGAGCAAGGGGCAAAGTAGGGGCTGAATGTGCAGAGGGCACCCATGCCCAGGCCAGCCCAGTGTCCCTGCCTCGAGCCCCAGAGGGCCTAGCTAGCCCCTCCCAGGACCTACTAAATTCAATGGCTATTCTGGTTACCAAGTAACTGGTACTAGGGCTCAGATGCAAAGTCCAGGGGTCAAAACATGCGAAACTGCCCCTCAGATCCTCTCCTCCAGCCCCGGAGCTGGACAGGAAGTCCTGAAGGATCACTCCTCTTTCTCTGTCTGGATCTAGAGGGTCATCAGAGAGTCCGGTGCTTCCCTTCAGATTTGCTCCTGGGGCCAGGGGGCTGGAAGGTTGAGGTGGGGAAGAACCCGAGTGCCAGCCAGGCTCTGAGCATTTACTTCCCCATCGCTCTTCCCTTCCCCAACCACAGCAGCCCCCTTCCCCAAAAGCCAAAGTACCCTGGGGTCCTTGAGCTATGTGCTTTCCTCTCAGGTCCAGGGAGCTGTGAGCATAGTGATAACGCCTTGGAGGAAGACTAACCCGGGGGCTCATGAAAGCAGCGCCCGGCCTCTCTCCACTCACCAGCCTCACACCAGAGGGGCTGTCCCTGGCCTCTGAGACCCATACACCGATCCCACAGTGGCTCTCAGGACCCCTTGGTGCCTTTGATCCTGGAGTCCCGGCCACCTGCCCAGGCAGCTGGCCCTGGATGCCAGCAGCTACAGAGGAAGGGTGGCCACACCTCTCTGGCCAAATCTGCACAAACAGTAGTCAGAGCCTCCCCTGAGCCCAGTCCTGCCCCAACCCCCTGCCCTGGCCCCGGGACACTCACACTCCTTCATCATGCCGATGTCCACGCAGCGCTTGAGCCGACAGGCCTGGCAGTGGCGGCGGTTGTCCTTGGTGATGCGGCAGTCCCCATTGAAAGGACAGGTGAACAATGCCTTTCGCTTCATGCTGCGCCTGCCAAGAGAGGACATGCCCTCCATTGGGTCACCCACCTTCCCACAACTCAGCCCCAGCTGCTGTGACCACAGGGACCTGGCCACAGGGCTTCCAGATCTACACTTCTCCCGCAGAGCCACTCTCAGTGACACCTGCCCCCCACTGGGCATGTGCCAACCGTGTCCCCTCCTCCTTCATTGCCTGCCCTGCCCCCAGCATCGCTTTAATGTACTTCCATAGCACTCTGCTCCCCCACGTTCTGTTAATTACACAGGAAATGTGTGAGTGAATTAGCCTAGCTGAAAAATTTTAAAATACTGAATTGGGCAAAGTAATCCTCACTGCTTTTAAGAGGCCATTATGAAAGGCAAGGATGCTAGTCTCAACCTTAACTTTCTAGAGCCCAGAGATCCGTGACCAGGGCATCCCTGACCCAGGGACGGACATGGGCACAGGTGCAGAGAGAAGGGAGAAAAGGCCCAGCCACAGCTGTCGACATCAAGACAGGCTGCCCAGAAGAAAAAGAAGCCAGATGAGCAGGCCGGAGCCCTAGGGTCTGGCCTTGGCTTTCTGAAAGGCAGAGGAAGCAAGGGTCCTGTAAGAACAGAAGACTATCAAAAGTTCTGAGTTAGGAAGCCAACATCCACCAGGTATCCACTGTAAAAGTGTATCTGTATGTGTAAGCTCATTTTCCTAATTCTGCTTCCTCTCCTGCTGTCAAGCACACCGCATGGGACATTGAGAGGCTGCATAAGGGCCACCTCCCTAGAGCCTTCCCATCATCTGTGTCTTAGAGGCTCTTCTTTCTCTCCCCAACCCCAGCAAGGGGATGCTCACTCTTGGCGACAAGGTTTTGCCAGGGAAAGATGATGGCAGAATTGTTTTCTCTCCAGATAGCAGCATCTTCCCAGGAGCTGTACAAATGCCCAAGGCTTAGACGCAAAGGCCCAGGCCTGACCTTTACCCCCTCCTGGAGATGAGCCGGTGATATCCCCTTTCCCAGATGCACACACTGGTTATGTTTCTTGGTGGAAAATGACTCACTGTTCACATTCACTAGAACATACACAGGGGTCAGGACAAACCCCCATCAGTCAACATGGACACCTGGGGAGCCGACCAACGTGGCCCTTGTGATGTGGGAGAAGAGACCAGAGCATCAGCTCTGCTGGCAGTCACAGGTAGTTGGACTCTAAGATCCTTTGAGGACCCAAGAGACCGTTAGTGTACCCCCTTGTTTTATGGAAAGGGCCACCGACGTAAATAAACTTACCAGTGGTGGTTCAGCAAGAAGCAAAGCCCCCAGGTTGGAAGCCTTAGGGATGTGAGGCTCTGCTCTCAGCCTCCTGGGCTGAGGCCCTGTTTTATCCCAGAAACTCAGTGTGCTCATTGAAGCTGAGCCCATAGGCAAACAGCTCCACATAGCTGGCCCTTGAGCAGAGTTCAAGGTGAAGGACAGCCCAGTGGTCCAGGAAATGGCTGCTGTTGGTTTTTGGCCCTTGGCCCTTGCCCCTCTTGTCACAAACCTCATTACACAAGGGACCAACCAGCAGACCAGGCTATACAGGGAGGTGGAGGAGCCTAGGCTACTAGGGGTGGTGGAGCCCTGAGTCCAGTCCACCGAAGGCTACACCCGCCCCTGCAGTGACTGCCCAGGAGAGATTGTATCCCTGGTTTCTGCCCACCTTTATGGAAACAAGAAGCCTGTCCCCTTGAGCCTCCATACCTCCGCCACAGCTTTCCAGAACGACAGGAGAGCGGGGGAGTACTTTGGGCACTATTAGGGATACCCCAGACATATCACTATCATCACCACAGGGCACAGCTCTCCACTCCAGGACATGAGATTGGTCCCCGCCTGACGCCTATCCACTCTGTGGTTTTTCAGGCTCTACCTGTTACCGTAAAAAGTTCAGGGCCCAGAAGGACCATAATTCTCAAAACCTACTCGAAGTCCAGAAGTTTCTAATTCAGAGCAAACTCTCATTTCTCTCTCTCTCTCTCTCTCTCTCTCTCTCTCTCTCTCTCTCTCTCTCACACACACAACCAGGTATGTTCCCCGGGAGCTGAGGGGCGGCTCTGTCCTCCCACCCACTGTCCTGTCTGGCTCAGAGCTCTCTTCCTGTTCATTCTCCAAGGCCATGGCCCCAAGAGATCACACACAGGGCACCACCCCCAGACACATGAGCCAAAGCCTCTCCCCAGCCCTGGCTGAGTGAAAAAGCGGTGTTCTTACTTCCAGTTTCAGAGCAGCATGAAGCTTAGGAGGACTGAGAACAAAGGAGGGGAAAGAGGAGAGATGAAGAAGGGGGCGGGGGAGGGAAGGCAGGGAAAGAGCGAGGGAGGGGGGAGCAAAAGGGAACTGTTAACTGTCTCTGGCCAGGCACACCACCTCACAGTAGGGCCCAGACCATGCTTTGCACCCTCTGCCACACCTTCTCCCAAAGCCCACCGCCCTTGCAGTGGGTCTCCACATCATTTGGGCAATGCAGAAAGCAGCCAATAAGCTTATGAAGCTCTGAAATTATTATTATTATTATTTTTGGAAAAAGCCCTGGCTGGTGTGGCTCAGTGGATTGAGTGCCACTGTACGAACCGCAAAGTTGCTGGTTTGATTCCTGATTAGGGCACATGCCTGGGTTGTGGGCCAGGTCCCCAGCTGGGGGCATGTGAGAGGCAACCGATTATTTCTCTCACACACTGATGTTTCTCTCCCTTCCCCTCTTTCTAAAAATAAATAAATAAAACCTTTAAAAAAGTATAGTAAGCAGCTCTTCCCAAGCTAAATACAGCTGCAGAGGAAAGGCCCTGGAATTCTAGTTGGGAAGATGGAGTTCACACATCACGTAGAACACTGTCAGGCTCTGGAGTGTGGCTCAGCATCTGGGGCACGGAAAGCTCCCTCACCAGCTCTAACAGGCAGGCCCAGGTTCCAGATCCCAGAGCTGCCTTTCAGGTGTGTGTGTCCCAGCATGGCTGCTTGCTGGGACACAGGTTCCACGGGCTCCATGGCCTAGCTCTTCCTTATTCTCCTGCCTTCTCAGAGCACTTCCACACACATGGCTGTCGTCTAGCCTCTGCCCATGAGGAGTCAGGGCAGCCAGATTGGCCAGCCCTGGCTCTGTGCTTTGTCCTGACAAGCCACACCCTGCCCTGCCTTCTTCCCAATGCTAATTGCCTATGAGCTGGTTTGGCTTTGAGAAACCAGAGCCTCAGGTTTCCATGGGAGCCCTTTGCCTTTGCTGCCCTGAGCCTGGACCCTGTCATCCTTGGGATAGTTGGCAATTATACCTCTGGAAGGGGGTAGGGACAGTGCAACAAGGCTAAATATAGATGCAGTTTCTAGAAAGTCAGGGGTGAGAGAGGACATTGACCAAATCTCGTGCCAGAGACCAGTTCATCAAAACAGGAGAGACAAGTAGTTCACAAAAACATAAAGTGCCTGGGGCCAGAAGAGTCTCAGGCCTGGGACAGCAGGGTCCTTCACCAGTAGGTGAAGCTGCCAGCAGAGACACACCTTGCAAAACCCAAGCCTGGGGCCAAGTACCAGCTCTGGGCTTTGTCTCCACTGATGCCAGAGTGTCGCAGAAACCTCAGAGCGTGGTCTGGACACAGGACCCTGAGGGATGGAGCTCCGTACATGAAAGACCTATGTGGTCTGCTCGGTGGGACTAATATGGCCATTTGTATGTGGCGGCATCGACGGGTTCCCAGCAGGTGAGTTTAAAAAACCAACCGTAAAGGAAGGTGGGTCAGTGAACAGTGTGGTAAAGAGCACAGGCCTGTTATTTGCAGAGAAATTCGGCAATATCTATCAACATGTAAAATGCACAGGTCATTAACACAGGAATGTAACAAATCCATCTCCAGGAATCCAGCCCATGGGCCCAAAGACATAGGCATGAGGGTGGTTACCGTAGCACCTTCCGCAGGAGCAACGGAGGAACCTAAACGCCCATCCCCAGCGGCCTGGTTCCCTGAGGAGAGCACAGCTATACAAAGGAGGCGGCTGCGAACAGGACACAGGAAGAACGCTGTGATGGGAACGAGCTCGAAGAAGAAGCATCCTTTCCTAGATAAGAGCGAGACCAGCATACTATGCTTCCCTCCCCCGAACCGCCCCCCACACTTTTATGTAAAGGGTGTGAAAGCCAACACAATGAGCTTGTGACAGTGACAGCTTCTGGGGGAGGAGATAGGGACCTGAGAAATGGGTTAAGAAGGAGACTTACTTTTCACTTATATGTCCTTTTGAACTGCTTGCATCTTTTTTAAAAAAACCATACACATGGGTAATTTACACACACAAAAATCTATTACCCACTATAACTATGTACTAACTTAAAGGGAAATACAGGCTTGAATAGATTGGTCTGTTTGGGTTTAAATCCTAATACACAACCTTGGGCAAGTTACTTAATCTCCCCATGCCTCAGTTTCCACATCTGTAAGAGGAAAGCAGCCCTACAGAGCCAGTTGTGGCAAGGATTCTGTTGTAAAGGGAGCGGGACTAGGCACAAAGTAAACAGTCAAAGGGACGGGAGAGAAGCTGGCAGGGAGAGGTGACAGGTGGCTGGAGAAGGCACATTAACCATCCTGGTAAGAATCTGAGAACCCAGAAGCTGACACCATGTCATATACCTGCTCCCTGGGTGCCTAGTATAAGGCTCTACAAGAGGCTCAAAACATGTTCTTGCTCCTGATGTCTAGACCCGTAACCCTGGTGCGAGTTACAGCGATCGTTTTCCAGTTTCTCTGAGCACGAGCTGGTTCCCACAGAGTGTCTGATTGCAATAAAGGTCACCTAGAGCCCCCTAGCCCAGCTCTTCCTTCTTCACACCTGACTTTTAACTTCTTCTACTCAGGGACCTTCTCTCAGAGACCCCTGCTGACACATCACAGTCACAGCATTCCAGGGTCCACGACACAGGACGGGGAAGGGTTATCTATTCTTAGAAACTAAGACATTAAAGAAGGACAATAATAACTGCAATTTACTGAGAACTTTTTATGCCAGCCCTTTACATATTATCTCTAAGGCTCTCAACACCGTTCCAGAATAGGTGTTACTCTTGCTCTCCAGGTGATAAAATAAAGCACAGTGACGTGATTTGCTTCATGTCACACAGCTAATAAGTGTGAAAGCTGGGATGAGAGTCAAGATCTGTTTGATTCTAAAGCCTCTGGTATCTTTAATAATATGGCCCTTATCACAAAGCTACCAGATCTCAGCGCCAGAGAGAGCAGCCATCAAAGATATGCCCCCATCCACCCATAAGCACGAAGCAGAGGCTGTTTAAAGGGCTCGTCCGGACTAACAAGTCACCAGGCTATAGGCATAGCTGAGATGTGTGGCTTGGATGTGTGGGGTCACATGTGGCCATCCTCTCCACTGGCCCTACACTGTCATAGCACAGAGTGGGTTCATGCCCGTGAGTAAGAGTGCTGAGCTCCTAACAAATGGAACACTGGCTAAAAAGACAGGTGAAGTCTCCATTGTATCCGCACAACTGCCTTTCTGGACAGCTCCAGTGATCTTCCTCCCCAAGGACTCTGGCCCTTTCTGCCCAAGCTTCCAACATCACTCTTAGCCCATCCGTAAAGAAGCTTCCTCCTTCCCTTCCACTCATGCCCTTGAGCGGTTGTGGTGGGAGGCCAGCACCTAGCTGACCTGGACAAAGTTCTCTCCAGCAACGCTGACTTCTGGGTGACTCATTCACACGTGCTCATAGACTGGTCTGTGTGTGGACCCTCCCCACCACTCTCTTTGTTTACTCTATTGCCTGTCAAGCACTTTGAGTTTTAAGTCAGTGGACATCTGCCCCATTTCTCTGCTTCCCTTCACATCACAGTTTCTACAGCTATCAGCGGGGCAAGCTTCCTGAAAGCCAGAACATTCCTTGTGATCCTGGACCCTCACCAGTCTTCCCTTCGGCCCCTGAACTCCATGAAACTCATAATTAACAAGGTCCCGGAGAACCTCAGGGCTGGTAGCTTGGCACTTTGCAGCCCACAGCTTCACAGGGTCCAGATTAAGGAGATGCCAACCAGGAGGATGAATACAAGATAGAGGGGCAAACAGTGGTCTGTTCCTCAGTCTTGCCTTCTAGGACCACCTCTTAAACTTCACCGTAACCTTCATTCTATTCATCAAGAGGACCTCTGATTTTCTTCTCTGTCTTTTATACCTTTTCCTCCATATTAGAGCTTGGACAAAGCCATTTATGACCAGAGATTTATCCACAACCACAGATCATCCACCACATAGTGTACTTTATACTAGACCTACATATCTCCCCCTTCTGACCCTTACTTGTGCTCTGGCTGTTAACATATAGCCAAGACATACAGCCATCTACGAGCCTGCCCATGCCCTGGAAGCATCATCTTTCTCTGAAGATGTCCATGGATTCCAGAGGAAGCAGGAAGCAGGGGCAGCATGAATTAGCTCGCCGAAGGCCTGGCTCACAATTGTCTCCAGTTCTCAACCACACAGCCATAGAACTGTCCAGCCTTCATAATCACACTTCACTTCGAGGATGAGCCTTGGGCCTGCTGGGACGACCAAAGTGTCCCCAAGTGCAAGGAGGCTGTGACGTGGTCACAGGAAAAATGCATGTGTTAGAGACGCTTGGTTCAGACCTGAGTGCAACACTATGTAGATCAACCCTATATATTAAATAAGGTGTCTTTAAACAGCAAACACACACAAAACAAGGTTATATATTAATCGATTGATGAAAATCAGTCAGAGGCTCACACGAACCTCCCCCTGCATTTCCCCCAGGAGCCTCGATTATGGGTTTTGGGCCTGCTGAAATGACCACAGCTAGTTCCTAGAGCCGCTGAGTTTGAGTGACTTAGAAGTCAGGTAAACACGGAACTGTCAGACAGGATTACTGGTCCCCAGGCCTTGGAAAGCAGCTCGTGACCCTACACAAAAGCGAGGCTCTTTCCTTGGGTGCTGTCTTGAAAGGGTTGAGTGAACCTGTTGTGAGAAAGGACTTGGCTGCAGGAATCTTTGTGTCCCAAGGTTGCAGCGCTTGACACAGAGAGGGTACCTGCCACCAACACTGGGCTCAGGATCGCACAGACAGAGGTGATGAGGGGCCTCTCGGACAACTATTTGAACTAGACTAAAATGAAAGAATACCAAATAGAATTTGAATGAAGCAAAGGAAGAGATGTAGGGGGAGAGGGAAAGAGAAAGATAAATTATGTAAATCCAGTCCATTCTTGTTATGCACGGTAGTTAGATTCTATAATGTCAACTCGAACACCGAATTAGTGACTTCTGAAACTTTGCTCCTGGGAAAGCACAAGGTTAGGTTCCTGAGAACCTCTAATCACAATACTTTTGTCAATCCATCAATACACAACCTTGTTCTGTATGTGTATTTTGTTTAAATACACCTTATTTAATATACATATGCATACAATACATATATACAGTCGATTTGTTGATATGAACTCGTGTTTGAACCAAGCTTGTCTGACACATGCATTTTCCCTGTGAAGCACGCCACAGCTTTCCTGCACGGAGGAACAGCGCTTCACCCCACGCTCAGGGGCCATCTGAAACAATGAAACCAGCAGCAAAAAGTCCAACAGTGCAACAGACTTGTCACTAAGTAGACTGCAGGAAGGACACACGGATAACACAAAAGCTGAAGCGGAACGCAGAACATCGCCCTCGGCTGGGAATGTTCGTTGGGAGACTCATTTTTACCGCCTTGCACGTGCCCACAAAAGGCCACAAAATCGCCACAAGTATCAATTTAGGGATCACAAGTAAATTTCAGCAGGTGGGTGAATTGGCAAATACAGAATCCACAAATAATGAGGATCGACCCCATGTGTGTGCGTTTATCAAGCAAAATTTAAGCTGAGCCACCACAGAGATGCAGGCTCGCCAGAAAGTGTGGCCAGGCTCAGTCACCAGGTTGGGGACAGCGAAGACACAGGCAGCCTGAGGACAGGAAACAAGGCAAAAGCAGCGTGCTGAGCACACTGCTGGGCCCTGCAGGCAGGGTTTGGCCACCAGCCAGTAACAGGCTCTAAGGGGCCATGGAGGAGGGGCCAAGGGCAGGTTAGGGGGGCATCGTGTCCACAGGCAACACAGCCACACTATGGGTCTGTGGTCACGTGGCTGTGCAAAGTGGCATCCCTGTCCCTTTTGCCATCTCCTGCACTTGGCTCTGGGCATGAAAGAACCTGTCTTCTCTCCACCCAGACGCCTAACATAGCCTTGTCCCGAGGACTCAGAGCCTACAGGAGTGTCTGAGGGCAGCAAGCACAGGCACACAGATTCGAGCTGCTCTAGTGACAAACTGACCTCCAACTTGTCATAATCCCACCAGCAACCACCTAAAGGCCCCATCTTCCCAAGCTGAGCCCAGCAGTAGGTGGCCTGGGAAGAGAAGGGATTCAGGGGTGGGGTCCAGAGATTAATCAAACAGCCCCAAGAGCTGTTGGAGACCTTTGGGTTGCAGGTTGGTGAGGTGTGACCTTTGCTGAAAGCCTTCATATGGCCAGCTCCTAGCCCAGTGTCCAGATCCTAGATGCTCATTAGTCTGATGAGGGAAGGTGTGAAAGAAAACACAAAAGGAGGGTGGGTGGCTAGAGAGACTTTTGTTTATTTTATAATAAACAGGGCAGGGTTCTACTAAGAATATCAGTGTTGACCCATCACACTAAAAAACAATATACTTGCCCTGGCTGGTGTGACTCAGTGGACTGAGCACCAGCCTGCAAACCGAAAGATCGCTGGTTTGATTCCCAGTCAGGACACAGGCCTAGGTTGCGGGACAGGTCCCCGGTTGGGGGGCATGCAAGAGGCAAACACACATTGATGTTTCCCTTACACATCAATGTTTCTCTCACTCTTTCTCCCTCCTTTCCCCTCTCTCTAAAAATAAATTAATAAAAATCAAAAATAATACACTTATATTGTACTTTATGCTTTTCAAAGCACTTTTATATACAACCTTGTTAATCTTCAGATTAACTCTATATAGTGGAGGGATTAGATATTAATGTACCATGTGGTTAGTTGAGGTAACAAACAGAGAAGTCAAGAGATTTGAGCGAGGACACACAACTAGTGAGTAGCATGGCCCCCATAGAGCCCACACATTTCTGACTGGTTCACGGGACGAAGCAGGCTCCAACATGTGCACCCAGACTCCCCCATTACCCCTTATAAGCAACCCCCCATTCCCAGGCCCTCGCAGGGAAGGGTCCACGAGCACCCAGAACACACAGCCTGGGCTCTGGAAGGCTCACCCTGGAGGAAGTGCAGGCTTTGGGCCAGAGGAACAAGAGACGTGGCAACAGACCCAGAGCCAGCGATGCTGCTGGTCTGGTTCCCCGAGCTGGCAAGCAGGCTGCTGGGAAGCCAAGCGGGCAACCTATGCCAGGCCAAACAGGCAATTAGCACCCACAGAAACCCCGCTGCCCAGCGATTGCTCAAGGCAATGAAACTCCAGGCCTGCTGATTCCTGGGATAGAGGGCAGGTGAGCCCAGGAGCCCCTGAGCCAGAGGGGAGTACCGCAGTGGTCCTGAGGCCTCTGATTCACTCTGTCCTCAAAGCAAAGGGCACTTCAGGTCAGGGAGCTAGGCCGACCTCCCTATCCTTATTCTGGCCTCAGTTTGCTCTTTCCGCCCTTAATGGCTACCGCCCTGTCCTTCCCTTTGCTTCCGGCGAAGACTACTATAGAGCTCTTTTCCGATGCCTTCTTCCTGGTTTCTGTCCCTCCAATACATGCCCAATGCTGATTCCTCATGGCTCCCAGTCCCATCCTGTAATTCATCACTTTCCCATCCTCGCTTCCTGGCTTTGAATGGGAACCTCCCTAATTCTGCCTTCCCAGGTCTTCCCCATCCTGTCTGCAATGGCAGTGCAGGGCTGACAGAGCGAGAGAAGGGACTGCTGGTAGGGAAGCCGGCGCTGACCAGGCAGGATGCTGGCACACTGCTGACACTGCCCGCACCTTCTGGGGTGAAGGAGGATAGGGGAATGAATCCAGCATGGGAGTCCAACCATGCTTGATCCAGGGGTGCAGTTGTCCTCATTCTAAGAAACAGTTTGATTTGGGTGGGAGGCCAAGTTCTGAGGTAAAGTTCTTGGGCTTCCGCATGGACATAGCTGTCTCTTGGATTAGGATGCTTGCTCATGTCAGCTGGGGAGGAACTTCCTCTGGAAGAACAGGCACATTGGTTAGTGCAGGGGGTATGTGAGTCTAGGTGTACTGGAAAGATGGGGACCTCCCTCGTGACCTTGAGAAAGCACTGTCTGAGGGGTCAGAGGACACAGACAGAGTGAGAAGGGTGGAAGAAGATTCCCCTGAGGGAACTGGTATGCTCCATGGGCACTGTGAGGAAGGAGACACGGAAAACGCAGGAGTTCCCTTTGCAGAAAGCTTGCCCCCTCTCCTCCTTCTTGCCCTTGGGGAGGGGGGGGGACTCACCTGAAGAAGCCTTTGCAGCCCTCACAGGTCATAGCATTGAAGTGAAAGCCCGTGGCTCGGTCTCCGCACACCCCACAGATTCGAGGCACATTCCGGTCGAAGTCGCCAGGGTCAGGCAGAGAAGTGCTGGCCGCCATCGCCTCCATCCCTGCAAGAACAGCAGGCAGGCCCCAGCCAGTGCCCCAGTCAGTGCCAGGGCCAGCAGGCATCCTTTGCATCCCCTTCCCCCATCTTCCAGGGAGCTCCGTGAAGCCAGGCGGCTCCCCAGGGCCCAGGCCCGAGCAGGATTTCTCTGGTGCCTTCACGATGTGACTCTCCACACCCCTGCTTCCCCTGCTGAGCAGAAGCAGGTCTGGAGTGGGTCTGTGGGGGCACTGGTGACGCTGCTCATGGCGTGGCCTGGACTCAGACTGCCTGGCTTCAGGAGCTGCCTCTACTGTGTACTAGCAGGGTGACTCTGGGCTACTTTGGGTGAAATGATCAGCCTCTCTGTGCCCCACTGACATCTTCTGAACAATGGAGTTTTACTTTAAAGGGTGCAGGGAAGGATGAACACACGTGCACCGCTGGCGTCAGCAGTGGGGCAGAGGACTCAATGCTGCCCATGACCCCTTCCAAGAGAAAAAGGCAGAGGACCGAGAGCCTGAGGCCTCAGTGCAGAGAGAGCCCCTCAGGCCCTCTGTTCTTGAGGGCGAGGGAATGAAAGGCTTACAGGCCCCAATCAGAGCCCTTGTCATTCCTGTGCCAGCTCCTCGCAGCCATCTGGCTCAGGACCCAAGTGCCTTGTGCCCCTGCTGTGCTGTACCAAGGTAATCAAATCTTTTCCCTCTTTTTTCCCCCCAGAATAAATTTAACACATTGTTTTGAATGTCCTTCTGAGCAACGTGAGTCATATACAATTAACTGATTTTGATTTCAGAGATGGCTTTTATAAATAAGCATTGTCATCTGGAGATGGATTTCACACTTGAGGAAAGGGGGAAAGAGACAGAGGGAACAAAACATCGTAGCTCTGAGAAATCCTGCTCAGGAAGCAGCCAACTTAACACTTCCATTAAGCAAACTGGGCCTCAGCTTCACCTGCTGCCCCTGACCTTGAACGCTGCTGCGCTCAGGGCTGTTCTGAGTGCCTCGGGCCTCCCTACGGCTGTTGCAGACCCTGCCGCCTCCCAGTTTTATCTGAGCCCTGGCCAGGGCCATTCCAGGGTTAAGTGGCCCTGGGGCCTCACAATGGCAGGGTCCCTCGGGCCAGAGAAAAACACGAGAGGAGGCCAGTGGTGTGGGGATAAGCACCCTGCTCCCTCCCGCCTCTGAACCAGTCCTCCCACCCCAGGGTGAAAGACAGAGATTGGGGGGTGGGGGTGGCAGGAGCCTGGGAGGTTCTGAGCTTCTTGTCCACCTGATCCTGGAGCCAGGGTTTGGCACATCAAAGCCCACGGGAGCCGGGTTTCATTTCATCTTCACATGCCCAGTGAGATAAGGGCCATTATCAGTTTCTTTACAAGAGAGGCCCGGAGAAGCCCGAAGTCTAGCAACTGTGACCATAAAATGCACGAAAGAAATACTTAACTTTTAAAAATTCCACAACGAGCTTCAAGCCATAGGAAGTGGGACAGATAAGGGTATGACATTGTCATTCCCAAAGGGGTAGAGGGGACCCTGAGCACAGACAGATGTCGCAGGTCCCCTGACTTCCTCCTGAACTCTTCTTCCCCTGGGGACTTTAGTGGAATAACAGTGACACTGTTACCCTTCCCTGTCACAGCGAGATCCACACTTGTTAAACTACTGTTCTATGTTTACAGAGAGAGACACTTCGGAGGAAGTGCAGCACAATGGTCAGCAGCGACCGTTCGGGGGAGGGATGGGAAAGGGCACGTAGATGCATTATGTGGTGGCCACATTCGATTTTTTGAGTGGTATGTGTGTGATATCTTTTTATTAAAACACAATTTTATGTTTTCTATGCCTGTCTGTATATATAAAACATTTCATAAAGTTAGAACAATGAAAAACAAGGGACAGAGTAGAGTGGCTGTGGGTCTACCAGCAGCGCCCCTATACCCATCCCAAGTCCAGGCTGACTCCCTGGGCTTCTAGAGTGCCGCACACATCTGACATGTGGGCGGGGTCCCAGAGGCCCCACAGCACTGTGGGGCAATAGGGGAAACTGTCTAGGATGCCTGTGGCTTAACCCCAGGTCAGCTGAGATGTCACAACTCCCAGTTACCATGACGCTGCCACCGAGTCTGCATCATCTGGGAGCCCAGACATCTGGTGGAAAAAGAGAAACCGAATGTGGGGGTGGGGGAACATCAGTCAAATCTGTGTAAGAAATGTTCAGCATCGCATGGGCTCTTTAGGAGATGTCATGACACGAGAGGGTGAGGCAGTGCCTTTTCATCAGGAAGGCTCCTGGCTCAGGGAGGGGGCGGGGTGGGCCCAGGCACTGGGGTAGGCAAGAGAGAGGGCTGGTTCAGGCGGCCAGAGGCTCACTGTGAAGAGGACTATTTTCAGGTGAGCTGAGAGAAAGTGCAGCCCTGCTTACAGTGATTTACTGCTGCCAAGAAGCCAGAGTCCAAGACCAGAGTCTGCAGGTAGAAAAGAGGCCCAGGCATCTGTGGCCTGGGCGCTGGCGGTCCCAGGAACACACACAGGCAGAGACTGGAGGGCAGGCCGGAGAAAGAGGAGCTGGGACCGCAGAGGAAACATCCCCCGGCTGGATGGCCCCTGAGAGTCCCAGCCCAGCAGACGGCAGCTCCCTCCCTCTGAGCGCTCACTGCCACTCCAGCAGAACTCCGGGTCTCAGCAGAAGGCTGTTGCTGATTCTGCTGACGCAGGACCACCCGCATGTGCAAAGCCCAGGGTGGTATCCTCTTCCTTCCCCTGCCCACCAGCTTTCCAGGGCCTAGCCCTGCTGCTGGAAAATGGAAAACCAGGGAGATTGTGGCTGATGAGGAAATACTCACCTGAAGGAGCAGGCGTGCAGGTACACCGAGCCCAGGGGTGCCCTTCTGTGAGGTCTCGCAGACACTTCTGACCAAAAGGACTCTGAAGGGAACAAAGGGGAAACATTTTATCTACAGGTGAGCCTACCCTCACAGCCAGTCCTCTAAGGAGCCCAACAAGCGGGTGACAGAGGATCTTTCCAGGGGCATTAGTTCCCAGCTCAGGGACTGAAACTTGACAGAGGTGACTTGTCGAGGGTGGGTGTGCCATGTCGTAGCTGGCAGGGGTAAGAGGGTGGGGACCAGGCAGCAGCCAGGAAGGGCCCTCCAGTGAGGCAGGGAGTAGCAGGGAGCAGCGAGGGCAGTGGCAGCAGCCTCCCTGCTGGAGGCCCTCCCTACACAGGGAGGGTATCAGGAGGGAGGTGGGCTTCTTCCTGAGGGATCACTTCTGCTCCCACAGTCCCCACCCCAGATTCGAGGGGTGCTCAGAGAAGCAGAGCCACAGGATGGCCCAGCCCGCTATTGAGGGCAGGAAGGAGACAGACACCCCACGCAGGACACAGAGGAGCCGAGGGGAGCTGGGGACGGTGTGTGTTGGGATTCAGCCCAGGACCTTGGTGGCTTCAAAGACAGGTGTCTGGGAACTCCTGTGTGTGGAGATCCAGCGTAGGCGGAACAGTGCTGCGAGGGTTAAATACAGCTACGCACTTTCAAACAGGATGTTTTCTGCCACTTTTAGCTCTTCCCCAGACATTCTCAACACCCCCAGCTTCAGTGAGGGCTGAAGGTGACTCTGCTGCCCAGAGTCTGGGTTTGAGTGGCATGATAGGTCGCCAAGGTGGGGCTGGCAGAATTTCACCCTCCCCACTCCCACCCACACCCAGCCCTGCTCACCCACCCATAGATACACACACACACACACGCACACACACACACACACGCACACGCACACACACGCATACATGTGCTCCCTGCACTGATGCCAACAGGAGCTGGCTGGGGAGACACAGAGCTCTGCAAGCGCCTGACCCCGCAACCTGGCAAAGGCCTCTAAGTCAAACCCCAGATGGGGAAGGTCCGGAGCCCCAGCTTTGGTTTCTTTGCTTTCCGGTGGCCCGACTAGACAGGCAAGGGGCTTCTAAGACCTGCACCCAGTTCCAGGACTGTCAGCCCTGGAACTGTGAGCTCACTTACCACCCTTCTGAGCACTGCCAGCCCCCACAGAACATCCGAGGAATATGCCAGTGGATCAAGCTGAGGTAACCTGAGCTAGGCTGGCCACTCCCAAGGCCCTTGGGTGGGAGGGGGCATACCTGCTGGGGACAGGTATGCTATCACTTACCCCCAAGCTAAGTTCTCCTTTGCTCCTTCTACTTGCACTGCCCAAGGCTCCAGCTGACCACACCCTCCTGGATTCTACCCTGTGGCCTTATCAACCTCCCAGACTCCCTGCTGGCTCCCAGAGGCTGAGGTGAGAGCCAAGTGGGAACAGGAAGGACCACTGCTCTCCTGCCCTCCACCTCTGAGATTTTCAGAAGTCAAGCATGAGATCCAGGTCGACCACCACCCTTGAGTTTAAAAAATGAAGTCTGTGGGGTCCCTACTGGGTGCCAGCCTGCTAAGCTCACACACTTGACCTCACGTAAACCTCCTAATTTCCTGCGAGGTGAGCAGCAGCCCCCTTTCACAGATGGCAGCACCAGGGTCCAGGGCACTTTGAGTGACGTGCCAAGGAGGCTTCCATGGCCAGGCAAGTGGTGGTGCCAGGGGCTCAATGAGGGCAGGCCAGCTGCCATGCCCAAGTGTGTCCCTTGCCTCCTGCCGACTCCTGCTACCCCAGTGATAACCACCAGACTACCGCTCTGTGCCCGGCCTTGCCGCAAGTGCTTCACGTCCACTCTCTCACTTCCTCCTCACAACGACCTTGCAGGAGGGCACTGTTACTACCCCTACTGTAGGGGTGGGAAAGTAAGGCACAGAGAAGTTCATCGTTTCTGGAGCTCGGATTGGAACCTAGGCATCTGAGCCCTGAGTCTCTCTGCTGCCTTCCCCAAAGGAAACACCTGTCATCTCCCCAACCCTAAGCTCTAGACTCCTTTCATTTCCACTGAGTCAGGGAACAATGGAGAGAATAGTACCCAGGCCATGAGGGAAAAACATCTTTTCCTCCCAAGGCTCCCAAAACCAGGGCATGGCTGGCCTCAGCCAGGACCCCCATTCTGCCAGCCAACTCCTCTTACCTGGGAAAATACCATTCCGCACACCGGCCTCCCCTCCCCATGCACTACTGTGCACTATTGGATGGTCGTTATCAGATTATCTTAGTTGTGGCCTACAGGTCCAAGTGCATGGAAAGTGGGGCAAAGACACAGGGCACAAAAAAGGACAAGTGGAAAAACACCATTTAATACCAGCCCTCTTTGCCACGTCATAACCCCCACCCCCAATTCATGTTCTGAGTATACAGGACATCCCACTGCTTTTGCTGGGGCTGTCCCCAGAGCAGCCTCGTCCTGCCTGTTTTAGAAATACCCACAGCCCCAGCCCAAGGCCACAGAGAAGCAGAGCTCCGCCCTGCAGAAAGCCCCGGGCTTCTGTTCCTCCGGGGTCTGCATCCCACATCAAACCCCTGCCTGAACCTGACCCCAGGCCTGACCCCACCTTAGCAAGAAATGAAGAGATAACATGTTTCCTCCCAGTTATACAAGTCAAAACCACTGCCTCTCCTACACGTCTGCCTATCAGCTCACATATCATGCAGCCCGTCTAGTGGTTTCTGGCAAACGGACATCCCCCCGCAGAGTCTCACCAGGACAGCCTCATGGAGTGGTGGCTTCAGGGTGTCCTGGGCATAGCCCTGGCAAGACAAGGACTCAAGTGTTGCTGGGCTCAGGTTAACTCCACCACATTCACTCGGCCTGCTCGGAGTCCTGGGGGTGCTGTAGCTGAGAGTTTGGGAAGACAAACGGAGCAAAAGAGCTCTGACTTCGGAGGGCTTTTCTAGCTCTGAAAGTGTACAACTCCAAGACCAGAATCCCCATTGTGATGAGTCCTTAAGATCATCCAGGAAGTGGGATTCCTTCACTGAGCTTTCTCCCTGACCCCAGAGTAACCTGGTGAGTCCCAACCTATGTGTTAGTGCAAGTGAGGCCCACTCACCCTCAGATGCTGAGAAGCAGAAAGGGCATGAGTGGAGTGGCCCCTAATGAGTCCCATGGAGAATGGATGCCCAGGAGAGGGGCCCTTGCTCGGCAGGGTTGGGACTACAGTGATCAAAACTGGGCTTTCTAATTGTTGACCTTGACCCAAAGCTCTCCCTCTTTCCAGAAAGAAATGGAAAGCTAAGTGACTTCCCAGAAGAAGGGGAGACAATTTTCCTGCTTCCTAAATTTGATATACACATAGTCAGCCTCACGTGGGGCTTTCTCCAGAGCAGACAGGCCCACGTGGACACCAGCCACAACTGCGCATGTGCGTGCATGCCCTGTTCTTGCTGGTTCTCCTTTCATCACTCTCTCAGCTCTGCCCGTAGAGTGCTGAACACTGTGTGACCCAGCTTATTTTCTATTTGCCGTCTTGCTATGCTAGTGTAACTGAGGTGCAGCGATATCATGGCCAGCCAGGGCGATGCCCTCTCTTCCTTCTCCAGTATCCCTAACACATATACCCACATTCTTTTTCCAGAACAGTTGCAGCAGAAGAAGAAGCTGAAGGGAAAGAGAGGGAAAATGAGGGCAAGGGGAGAGAAAGTGTTCTGTGTAAATAGAACTTATCCAAACCATTTCTTGCCCCCATTGTCTCTCCATGGATATATTTTTTAAAGATGTATTTATTTTTAGAGAGAGGGGAAGGGTGGTGAAAGAGAGGGAGAGAGATCAGCGTGTGAGAGAAACGTGGATCCGTTGCGTCTTGCGTGCCCCCAACTGAGAGCTGGCCCACCACCCGGGCACGTGCCCTGACTGGCAGTGGAACCGGCGACCTTTCTGTTTGTGGGATGATGCCCAGCCTGCTGAGCCTCACCAGTCAGGGCTCCATAAACACATTTTAAATATGGGTGATAATGGTTGAAGATTATTTTCTACAGACTACAATGTCCAAAATAAAACCAAACAGATACCAGTCATCTCAGAACATCCCAAAATTGGAAGGAAACTTAACACTACCCAGTCTAACCATCTCAAACCCCTCCATGATATTCTAGCTGGCTTTCTAGCCTGTGCTCGAACATTTTTCCTGATGGAGAATGTCTCCCATGACAATGCACTCTCTGGGGATGGCTCTACATTTAGAAAGTTCTTCATTATGTCTCTTAAATCACAGGCTCTAGACCAGCTCTTTGCAGCCACCTAAGACGAACCTGAGATGAATCTGGTGGACCAATCCCACAGCATCTCTGGAGGAAGAGTCCCCGGGGCCGCCACATGGTGCCATCATGTGAATTAGAAAAGGGGGCCCATTCCTCACATGCTAGAAAATGGTCACAAAAAATAGGAAAATGATGAATTTTAATGATATGGGTGAGGTTGCAGGGGAGAAGCAGGGGAAGCTAGTCTGGGCTACATTTAATTTGATATTGACCTCATAAACTGGCCAGGTGTGATCTTGATGCCCACAGGGTGGTAGGTAAGGGCTGAACGCAGAGAGCATCTGCCCCCGTGGCCTCCACCTGGAGAGAACAGTTTTCGGCCCAAGTAGAGGACCCTGGAGGGGTGGGAGCAGCTGCGTGAGCCCCGCCGAGCCTGCCTGCCTTCTCCCTCTCTGGCTCCCTTGCTCCCAGGCAGGCTGGCGCCAGCACTGCAGCTCCAAGAACACGCACGAGGTGTGCCAAGGTTCCATGACTGACTGACTGACTGACTGACTGACTGATGGGAAAGGAAGTGCGTGACGACCCAGCAGCTTCACGAAGGTCAGTCCTGGAGGTGCTTCTTAATTAGCCATTTGGGGAGTAGACACCACCTTGGAGAACGTGATAAAGGTCACGACTGACACCCTATACAGTGTCAAGGGTTACGGCTCACTCATAGAAATCAGGCTACAAACTCCCCCTCTCATGGCCGTTCACTAGGACCCTTTCTTGGCTGACTGTCCTGTCACTCTTGGGAGCACTGGCAGCTTCTTGGAGCTGAGCAGTCACCAGAGGCAGGAACCCACAAGGCCCCAGACCATGGGGCAGGAGATTCATAGCTTACTTTGATATATTTCCATTTCTTATCTACAACAGTTATTCCTGCAAGCTGCTTTTTTCCAGTGGAAACTGCCCTCAGCTTTGTCAACAAGATTTCTGGGCTGATTACTTCTCTCCAGGTAACAGGCAGGCCATGCCCCGCCACTGCTGGAAAGTGTGGGCAATGACAGTGGCCAGTGAAGCTCAGGGAACCAACTCATTCACAAGCTGCAGCCCAATATCTCTGGTTTTACAGCTGAAGAAGCCGAGGCCATCAGAGGGGAAGTGACTCGTCCAAAGCCAGACGAGGAAAAGTGATTCTCCACCTCCACCCTGGCCAAATCCCAAGACCTCTCATCACCAGCCTGGGCAGCTTCCAGGGGCACAGAGTAGGGTGGGAGAGAAACGGGCCACGGGAGGAGGGGAAATTTCAGTCTTCAGAGAAGGAGAGTTGTGGGCGGCCACGGAGGAGGCCCTGCTGCCGACTGCAGTAGGACCACCCAACACGGACTCCCTCCTTACAAGCAACACAGGGAAACACAGAGGTAGGTGAGGGTTACCCTCGCTCCTGCCCCACTGGCTCCAGCTCTCTGCTCCGGCCTCCGAGGCCTGAAGAAAGAGATGACAGGGAATACTTTAGAGGGAAGTAGGGTGTGCCTGGGACTCTCCCTCTCCTCTGGGTTGCTTTCCTGGGATACTAGGATGGGGGTACTTCACTGGGGTATCTG
>VMDR010000565.1:182622-209121 GCA_007922815.1 Macrotus californicus
CCCCCCCCCCCCCCCCCCCCCCCGCCCAACAGCAGGCCTCAGAACAGCAGGAGAGAGCTGCTTATTTTTCCCAAGCGATCCCCAAGCCCAGCTTCCTGGGGGCTCTACCCAGGCTAAGCATCCCCCAGCACAAGTCTGCCTGGGCTCAAGTTCACCCTGGCCAGCCTTCTTTTCCTCATCTTTCTTGGTTACCTCACAACCAACATGGCCAGCTGACACCTTGGCTACCTGGCCACTGTCCAGCCTCCCCACAAACCCATCCCTGAGACATGATAGTGCCAAGGTCACAGGGCTATTGTGGAGACCAAGATCTCAGGGTCGCACTCAGCACAGCTCCTGGCACACTGTCGTTTCACATGACATAGCTCTCATTATTAGAACTACGGCTGTTGTCAGCACAGTAGTCGGTGAGTTTAGGGTCTGGAAAATGAGAAGACTTGCAGGGCCCAGAAAGGTGCTGTAGAGGCAGGAAGCCTGCTCTCAGTTCCAAACGCTCCACCCCAAAAACACATGGCGCAGAGAGCCACATTTCTGCTGAACTGAGGAGAAACTAACCACCCCACCCATTGACTGTGGAGTCCAAAAATCTGGTGCTCTGGGTGGGGAGAAATGGATCATCCTACTGTCTCTTCAACAAGCAGAGAGGCTGAGTCACGCATCTACACTTTTCCTCTACAAGGAAGGTCAGGCCTGTGGCTCCAGGGGTGTCACTGGTGTGACTAACTTTTCCTGTGCTCACTGCCCTGCCTTTCCCTCTCTCACCCAGTGCTGTCTGTCTCCTACATCCTCTGTCACCGAGACCTTGTCCTACATCTGTCACGCATCTCTTCCCCCATAGAAGGGCCTGAAGCTCAGCAATCTGATAATGTCCCCCTGTCTGTCATCTGGGCAGTGGCACCTTCTGACCTCACTCCCGCCCACCACTGCAGGCAGCAGAAGGCAGGGCCCCGGGAAAGGCCTTGATGGGGTGTCAGAGGCTGGAATCCAGAGGTGGCAGGGAGAGCTGCGGCTGCCCTGGCAGCAGGGTGGCCGTGCTGTGGCCCCTAACCTAGACATTAGGCTGGCTGTAGCCCAGTGGGCCTGGACTCCTGTTTGTCTCCAGCTCCTGGAGGCTTTGGGAGGCATTTCACTTAGTGTGGGATAGATTCTGAAGCCTACATCAGAATCAGCAAAGGAACTCGGGTCCTCTGAGATGGGCAGGGCTGAGATAACTCTCTACCTGGCAGCTTCCGTCCCATAAAGGGCTGACTTACCCAAAGGATCCTCTCTGTCTTCTGGGTTACCAGTGAGGGGTGGACACTCCTCCTGAATTCCTGAAGCTTCTAGGGCCCAGGCCAAACAGGGGGGTTCCCATTCACTTTAGAGGGCAGAGCAGTCACCCAAGGTGACAGCAGCTGTTCCTCAGTTCCTGAGTAGAATGATTTCCCCTTGAAAGCTTCTCCAGAGCTTCCGTTCACTCGGGTTCCAGCACCTTCTGTGTAGATTTTTCTCTTGGGGACCCCCTTGGAAGGTCAGGGAGGCTACAGCATTTCTTCTTGGCCACACACTATGGTGGGCATCGGTTCAGGCCTCTGATGCCTTACCTCTGAGGTGACCCCAGCCTGGTTTTAAGCACTTGACTAGCAAGCCCTGCACTAGAAGTCTCAGACACAACGGCGAGCCACACACACACACTGTCTGCCCTCTTAAAGCATACAGTCTATGGGGGCAGACCAACAGGAACTGCAATTTAGTACAGTCCACGCTACCATACAGGTAAGTGCAGGTGTGACAGGAGCATGTAGCAGAGTACCTGGCCTTGTGTGGGCAAGATTGGGAAGGCTCTTGAGAGGAGGTGACTTGTTTTTTTGTTTTGGTTTAAATATTATTTTAGTATATTTTATTGATTATGCTATTACAGTTGTCCCAATTTTTTTCTCCCCTTTATCCCCCTGTGCACACCTCCGTCCTCCTGTATTCCTCCCCCCGCCCTTAGTTCATGTCTGTGGGTCGTACATATAAGTTCTTTGACTTCTCCATTTCCTATACTATTCTTAACCTCCCCCCCACCCCTGTCTATTTTGTGCTTACCAATTATGCTTCTTATTCCCTATACCTTTTCCCCCCATTTTCCTCCCCTACGTCCCCACTGATAACCCTCCATGAGATCTCCACTTCTGTGTTCTGTTCCTGTTCTACTTGTTTGTTTAGTTTTTGTTTTTGTTTTTGTTTTTTAGGTTCAGTTGTTGATAGTTGTGAGTTTGTGATTTCTCAAAAGAAACCTTACAGGCAAGAAGGGGCTGGAAAGAAGTATTCAAAGTCATGAAAGGCAAGGACCTACATCCAAAATGACCCTACCCAGCAAAGCTATCACTTAGAATGGAAGGGCAGATAAAGTGCTTCCCAGATAAGGTCAAGTTAAAGGAGTTCATCATTACCAAGCCCTTATTATATGAAATGTTAAAGGGACTTATCTAAGAAAAAGAAGATGATCAAAACCATGAACATCAAAATGACAACAAACTCACAACTATCAACAAGAGGAGGTGACTTCTCAACTTCTCAACTGCGACATGAAGGATCATAGTTTAACATGGCAGTGCTAAGAAGGGTAACGAGGGTCCCAGGCAGAGAGTACATGTGCAAAGGCTAAGGAGCAAAAGGGAAAGAGTGTGTGTGAGGCAGGGAAACTAGGTCTGTATGGCTGGAGAGAGAATAAGGGCACCCGGAAGAGATGAACCAACCAACCGACCATTTCAATGGGAAGTATATGCCATTCTTTCTTCTGCTGAGTTCTTCTAGTAAACCCACTGAGTCTTGAATACCAGGAATTTTTAATTATTGTAATAATGTTTTGAAACTGAAGACTTTCAGACTCCATTTGGACCCCCATCCCAACCTGAATCGGCCTTGAGTGCTATAAGGAAAGTTAAAACGGGCCCCTCTCCCACGGGTTCATTTGGAAAGGGCCCCCAGGTCAGCAAAGCAGTGACCCTCTTCTGTAGCAATCAAGCTCCTAGCTGGTGCACACCCAGAACTGCCACCCCCTGTCCTCCTTTGGGGGGAACCCTGTACCCTGGCAATAGCACCACAAGAAATTGAGCTGGAAGGGGGAAGCAGAGGAGAGGGTTTTGGAAAATTCGGCCTAGCTAAGTGGGAAAAACTGTTTTGTGAGAGAAAATTAAAAGAAGGAACAAAAGGTTCAACAAGGGCAGGCGGACGTTGGAGAACAGCTCAGCCACACATCACCAGTTCAATCCTTATTTACGCATCAGTTTGTCCAGGGTGCCCAGATATGGTTGCTGGGCACAGGGAGACCTAAGTCACCCCCCAGCCGACCGATCCCCACCTGACTCCACCAGTCCACAGGACCCGCTCCGCTCTCCCGGTCAACAAGGTCACTTCCTTGTTTCCAGGGATCGCTGTAAGGAAGGGCATCAGCCACAAACACAAGATGGTCACAAACAACTTGCACCTTGGACACGTGTGGGAAGTCCCCTACACCTGTGGACACATGCCAGCCATACCCTGAGTCAGGGTGCCCACGCTCACTGCTAGCCCATGTGATACAAGCCCAGCCTTCCCCCCAGAGCTATGATAAAAGATAACACTTTCCTTTCAATGTTTTGCCAAAAACACCCTACTCTCTCAGGAGGATTCTCGGGGGGGGGGGGGGGGGGGCACCAAGTGGTAAGGAATAGCTGCTTTTGTGGTAATCCGGGAACTCTCTCCAAACTACAAGCTCCCTCCCCCAGCCTTATGCATTGGCCATCTTCCTCTTCCTTGTTTTGCTTTGGTGCCCAGGGGCAAGGGTGGCACAGATTTGCTGCACAGAGCAGCGTTCAGTGCTGCTTTGGGGGGTGCTACACCGGCATCTCCAGAGGAGCAGCCTCTTTCCCTCCTCAGCAGTCAGCTGTCTGCTTCCTCCCCTTCGCTGTCCACCTGAGCCTCCACATGGGGTCACAGACTTCCTTGTCCCTTCACTCGACACTCTTTCCAGCAAAGGCAAACATCCCTGGAGAAGGTACCCGATGTGCCAGCTCATCGCCTGCGCTCAGTGAAAGGAGCTGTGAGTGAAACTCGGCTCCAGCTGGCTGGGCAGGCTCCACTTGGTCCGCTGGAGTTGCTGCCAGGCAGGCAGCCTGATGAGCAGGGAGGAGGCCAGTGGCCATGGCTCATCACTGCCCTGTGGGGAGAGGCCACGGCCCCTCCACCCACCACTTCCCCTTTGCTCCCCCACCTCTCACGTTCCCCAGAACTCCCCCTGACCTGAAAACCACTCTGCAGCCAGGCTCTTCAGGAGCCTGGGATTGAAGTTTAACAGAGACAAAAATAATTCCCTAGTGAGCTATTTTCTGCCCGGCTTTGGGAATAATAGCTCAGGGTGACAAGACGCTGGGGTAGGCATGGAAGAAGGCTGGCCGCTGGCCACCCGGGGTCAGTTTAGGGCCTTTTCCATGCCCACTTCACACTCCCCCCTGGAAGGAGGTTTCCCAGGAAGCGGGGACCTCAGTCAGGGGCTCGGGACGTCCAGCAGCCCCACTGACCTCCACTGGTGGACCCCGGGGAAGGGAGGGCGGTGGGGGCGGCAGGTGAGGGAAGGCCTGCGGGAGCCCGCAGCTGCCTGCACCTGGGTGTCAGTCCTCTGTGCTTACTGCTCTCTCACGGGACGGAGGGGAGGGGATGAAAGCGCTGGCCCTTCACCGACCCCGTCTCACAGGCCTGCTGCACTAGCAGAGACAGAGTATTTAAGTGTGTTATAAAAATTGTTACACCCCATAAAAATGTTAGTTATGAGTTTGCCATTCTCCTCCCAGATATGAAAGAGGAGGAGAACTAGGTCTGGGGCTGAGCAGAGCAGAGGCTGTGAGAAAACGCTGTGAGGCAGTCCCCGCACACGACCCTCTCCAGCAGCGTGAGGCCCTCACAGCCGGGCGGGCCCGAAGTGCAGGTCCCCAAACCCTCCAAAACATCCCACTGTTTTCTTTTTGCCTAGAGATCCTTTCCTTCCTGTTAATTTCCTTTTGATTTTTTTATTCAGAACTTTCTAATCACTATGGGAAAATAACGGACTGGGAAAACAGAACAGGGGAGGAAAGTACAAGGGAGGGCGATGGAGGGACAACGGGAAGGAAGGGGAGGGTTCCTTGTGGGATATCACTGGCCTGAAAGATTTCATTATAACTCCACAGGAAAAGAAGTAGACCGCTCTGCATTACAAAGTACCCAAGGGGAGTGATCGTCCATGCCTTCGGTAAGAAGTCCTATACAAACAAGAACTTTCCTGGTCCGGTTCTGCGTCACAGGCACCTGTTAAAGGAAGAAGCTGCCAGAGGACACACTGGAGGCCTGCAGGCTGCACCTGACTGTGCGTGTGTGCTGTGCATCACCCGGCCCCCGTCACCACCAGTAGCTGTACATTTTTTTAAAAGATTTTATTTATTATTTACTTTTAGAGAGGGGAAGGGAGGGAGAAACCAAGGGAGAGAAACACCAATGTGTGGTTGTCTCTCACACCCCCCACTCCCCGCACTGGGAACCTGGCCCGCAACCCAGGCATGTGCCCTGACTGGGAATTGAACCGGCGACCCTTTGGTTCACAGGCTCGTGCTCAATCCACTGAGCCACACCAGCTAGGTAATTATACATTTTAAAATTAGTTGTCACTGTTTAAAAAGTAGAGAGATTGCATTTTTGAAAAAAATCTGAATGTCTAGTTTCCTATTTAAAAAATTAGATAATTTGGCCACACTGGGCTGCAATTCCAGTGACAACCCCCCTGGCCCGACACAGAGCTGCCTCTCTAGACCAGGCCGTGCCCTCCAGTGCCTCCCGCCAAGGTCTGCATGCCTCCAGCCTCACCCATTAGCCCCTGGAACCAGCCCACAGTGGCACTGGAGCTCTGCGGTCAGAGACACAATGAAGAGAACAGACTGCCGGGGTGCAGACCCCACCTGCCTTCCCTACCAGTTGTGTGACCAGAACCAATGACCTGGGATAATTAATGCAGGTAACTGCTCAGCACAGTGCCTGGCACAAGGTACCTGCTTGTTACTACATGCCTTTGGTTCAATAAACTGGGAAGAATTTATCTGAGTCGCAGCCCAGCTCTTTAAAGATGTTATAGCTACACAAAGCAATTGCCTTTCACATCTCCTTTCTTGCTCAGGGGACTTGGCCTACCAACAAACATACTTCCATTCATTAAACATCTCTTTCATGTTTCTCTGATGGGTTAGGTATAGTGCTGAATGGCGACACCTGTGAGATGGGCTTCAGACCAGCTCTCAGGGACCCGCAGCACAGCAGGGCTGGACAGCCACAGCCCCGTCAGGTGGAGTTAAGCACAAGCTCCCTGCTCCAGGCCCTGCCCCAACCATCCAGGAGCTGAGCATTCAAGAAGAAACTGGGGGTGTTCTTTTCCTTCCAGGCCGCAAACCTTTCCAGAGCTTTTCTGAGAGACGCTCATGACCCATTAGCCCCATTTCACCTCCAGATCCCCAGGCTGCGTACTTGACTTCTTCCACTGCACACGGGTTAACACAATTCCGCTTCAACAAAGCCGTTCAGATCTCAGATGGGGTTCATTATAATGGAATTTTACCTGTGGCAACCCATCCCCCACTTCTTAACATCATGGCACCCAAGATGTTGGTGTGCTTGCCAAATAGGCTGGACAGAAGTAACTTCCCACCCCTGGCAGAGGCCGAAAAATTCAGAGCCATTTGGAACAAAGAACTCTGCCCCGAAGGTGTTTTCCAGCATCATCCTGGCCAGCCTGGAACTGTCCCATTCACCCTCCGCTGGCACCACCTGATGCCTCTTTTCCAGCCCTCCTTAGACGGGGTTGGGGGAGGGTAAAGCTGAACTGAAGGACCGGACACTGGGTAGGCAAAGCAGTGAGCAGGTGAAGAAGGCACATACATTCAAGACTTAGGAAGACCTGAACTTAAGTTCTGTTCTGATTTAGGAGCTCGATGGCTTTGAGTAAGAAATTTAGTTGCTTTTTTGAACTTCAGTTGCCTGTTTTTTAAAATGGGGAAAATAACATCATCTCCTTCATAAGATCATTGAGAGGCATAAAACGCATGAAAACAGTTAACACAGTGCCTGAAATATAGTAAGTTATAATAATCATTCGTTGATTATGACTGTCAGCTACTATATGACATGTAAGTTTCACGAGGGTCAAAGGTTGATGCAGAGAGAGACACTGGGACAGAGCTGGGGGATGGAGGGTGGCTGAAGAGTTGGTAGGGCCCTGCCACCGAGCCCAGCGTGGGCCCAGTGACCAGGATGAGACCCCGAGCAGAGGTGCTCCCCTGCCTCTGGAACTGACAGGCACAGACTAGATGAGTAATTACAGGGTTGTGGGCTGGGGTGGCCCAGGCAACTGCCCAGCCAGCCACATTCTTTTGTTCCATGAGTGGGCAGATGGCTGTTTATGTGGCGGCCAGGACGCTGAGTATATCTAACACCTCTTAGACCCCGCACCCCAGCTCTCTGTGGGCACTCTGCTCCTTCCACATGGCACCACCTCCGTTCTCTCCCCCTCAGTCCTTCAGCCACTCCCTGCTTCTCAAACTGGACAAATCAGAGGGTCAAAGAACAAGGCCAGACTCTGAACAATCAGTCAGAGTTGACTATTAAACTTCAGTTCACCTCACCTGGAGCCTTGAACTGATCAAGAAGTCCTGGACAGATGTAAATCCCATCACAGTCCCCAGCCCCATGTGCTTTGATTAGCTCACAAAGGGGTTCTGTTACTTCCATGTCCTTTTCTCAAAATTGATGCCCAGAAGAAGTGTATATCCCTCTCAATACACTGGACAAAAATGCAATTCAGTGGGTATTCATTGAGCAGCTGGGCTCAGCACCGACACCAGGCTCTTGGGCCATCAGAACAGAATGCCAAGCGTGGGGGACAAGGTAGAGCCCTGGGCTCCCTCGCCCACTGCTGGTGGAAGCCCAGTAAGGAAAGGCTTCAATGGCACCGAGACTCTGCACAGGGCTCTCGGTCAGGCTGTGGCACAACCAGAGCCCCCTGGGTGCAACGCCTCAGACAGGATGAGACCCCGCTAAGCCAGCTAAGATCCTTTAAAATGGGGAAAATAATATCATCTCCTTCATAAGATCATTGAGAGGCATAAAATGCATGAAAACAGTTAACACAGTGCCTGAAATATAGTAAGTTATAATAATCATTCGTTGATTATGACAGAGCCCCAGCTAAGCCAGAAAGCAGGTCCTCAAATCAAGGATGATGCACTTACCGTAGTTAGAAGGGACTTCAGAAACTCCTCCAGTACAACTTTGAGAAATGAAGTCTGCGTCAGGTATTGAAAGGATGGGAAACAATGGGGACGTTTACTCACTGCGGTGAGGAGTGGGGTTTTTTGTGCGTTTTGTTTTGTTTTGTTTTGTTTTGTTTTGGTACAGCCACCATGAGAAACAGTTGGCATTATAGAGCACTGCCAAACATGGAGTTGCATTTCCGTGTGCGCTAACAACTCTGCTCCTAGGTGCCCAGAGAATGCCTGTGCCAGGTGCCAGGAGACAAGCTCAACGTACTCCAAGCAGCATTATCCCACTATAAGAGCCCCCCACTGGGAACACCCCAAATGTCCGTCAACAAGAAGGAGGACACAAAACGCGGCGTATTCTCACAATGGAACACAACACCGAAGTGAGAACCAATGAGCTGCGGCTGTGGGTATCCACACGGATGAATCTCAGAAACACACTGAGTAAAACAAAAAAGTGCATCACAGAGAACATAAATGTATGTAAACTCCAAAGACATGTATAACTAAATGTATCGCTTTGTAAAAACATACACAGATGATAACTTACAAAGAAAAGCAAGGAAATAATTAACCAAAATTCAAAATATTAATTACTGTGGGGTAGAGAGTGAGGAAGGGGATGCAAACGGGCAGGGGGAAGGGGGGCTTTTAAGATGCTGTACATGTTCTGTTCTCAACTCTGGTGGTGGGTACAGGATATATTATTCTCTAACCTATATGTAAGCAAATTATATGCTCGTGTGTGTGTGTGTGTGTGTGTGATGTGTTTCACAGTTGAAGAAATAAACAAACAGAATTGAAGAATCTGAGAAGCAAAATAACTTCCCCAAGCTTATCAGCTAACAAAGGACAGAAAGAGAAATCAGTGAACCAAATTTGAGTTGAGCCAAGAGAGACACCCCTGGATTCCAAAGGGACTTCGCCAATGGTGAGTTTCTGGTCTGGCACATTTGCAAACAATTGCAAGAGTCTTTTCTCTTTACTCTTACATTCCCAGTGTCTTGAATAGTGCTTGGCACACAGTAGGCCTTTGATGCATATCTCCTGAATGACTGTCTGCACATGCTTTTCGAAGGCCTATTTCATGCCAGGCACTTGATTTATGTTGTCTTCAATCCTGACACCATCCTACAAGGGAGTTATTATAACCCCCAGTTTATAGACGAGAAAACTGAGATTTGGAGAGATTAAGAAACTTGCCCAAGGCCACAAGTTAGAAAGTGATAAAGCCGGGGTTTGAACCCCAGTGTGTCTAATGCATTCCATCGGGCTGCTGGCACAGCTTCTCACAGAGCTGCCTAAAACTTCAGCCGGATACCAAGGAGCCCCGGGACCCAGAGCTGAGGTCGGTAGGCTGAGCATTTTCTCCTCTTCCCAGCTCTGTGTCTGGGCTCTGGCACTAGATCGGCTTGTAAGGCCAGGCCCTGCACCAGCAAGCAGCAGTCAAGGGTTAACCTTGCAGCCACGAGAAAGTTACTGCACTTCTTTAAACCTTGCCTCCCCTATATGCATGCTGGAGAGAATGCTGGAACTGACTCCAGATAGAAGCGGTGATGATGGAAGGAGACAGGCAGGGCAGTGGGCACAAAGCCTGGCAGACACATTTATTGCCGTCAGATGAGGCTGGAGGCCACTTCTCCCTCCGGGTGGGCTAGGTTCAAGGATACTCTTCAAGGGGAAGCCAGGAGGGGAAGAGGTAAACAAGGAGAACATAGCCCCCAGGTGACAATGGGGAAATGGCCTTTTCTTTCTCGGTACACTTAACTCATAGGAGGGTATCAATACAGTGGCTTGTTTGAAAGTGAAAGAGTGTTTCTTATTTGCCTTCTAGATCATTCAAGCCTTATTTGCCCCCATGCAATCACTCTGCACAGAGCTACCTCCCCCCCCCCCCCCCCGTTCCTGTCAGCTATTTCTACCTGAGGAAGGTACCCAGGACTGCTGGAGAGGCACAGAAACCTGAGGGTGCTGGCAGAGGGAGCCTCCTTATGAGACGCCACTGTCCCCAGAGAAACCTTTGCGCAAACCGAGCTGGCTCCCAGGTCAATCTGTTCAAACTAATTTGTGAATCAAACCCTGCTGCTCATGAACACTCATTGCAGGTCTACTATGTGCAAGGCATGGCCCTGAATGCCCCGTGGATGTTTATAAATGCAGAGGTGGTAGGGTTCCCAGGGGGTAAAGACAGACCCCAGTGTGAGTCCTGACACTTTCACTCACCAGCTGTGCCATCTCAGCACAGTTCTGTCTCACTGAGACTCAGCTTCCCCTGTGAGAAAGGACCATGCTGGTGATTCTGTCTCGCGAGGCTGTGGCAGGTCCGGGAGGCTGCGCTGGCCATGGACCTAGCACAGCACCTGGTCCTCCTGAGCTGAGTGCTCAGGGAGCAGCTGTTCCTGGAGCTCCAACTCCAGTGCCAGCAGGTGGCACACACTGGATGTGTCTCCAGCAAAGCCTCCTGGGTGCCCCATAGTGGCTTGAATGTCACACCTTTGAGGTGTCAGGCATGACACCTCAAAGCTTCAACCTTTGTCAGAAGGCCAGTGAGAGGCAGCAGCTTCCCAGGAACCAGCTGCGGGTCCTGCCCAAACTCCACTTTCCCGCTGGTGGAGCTGCCCACGCCCTGCTCAGGACCAGGACTCTCCCCTGCGCAGAATGGGGACTTTGTGTGGCATCTGGTTCTGGGAACACTGCTTGGTCTATTCCTTGGCACAGGACCTGCAGGGCAGGTTTGCAAGAGCATGACACACACTCAGACGCACACTCGGAAGCCTGCTGCTTCTGCCTCTCACTCCTGCCGTTTACCGACCAGACACTCCTCTCCCTGTGGGTCCAGGGGGGTCTCTCCCCCTCTCACCTCCCCATAAGTCACTTCAAAGGACGGGACTTCCCAAGAGGTCTTCACCTGCATTTGTCATTTGTCGTGATGAGAATGACTTCCTTCCTGCCAGGGTAGACAGAATCACTGCAAGCATCAAAGAGGCCCCACCCCTCCACACTGATGTCCCAGTCACTCAAAGATGGTTCCCCTGGGGGACTCTCCATGGAGCCCACCCTGAGCATCTGGACCACAAGAACCAACAACTCAGAAGGCAGGGCAGTTTCTCTTCCACATATCACCATGGCAGGATGCAGTCACTGCCACCAACGCCTATGGCTTGGGTTGAGCAAGAACAGCCTGTCTCCACCCTGGACCATTTCCCCAATAGGCAGACCAAACTAGAGAGTCAAACTTCAGTGGCCAACAAACTGACCCCCAACTCCTGATGAGCAGCTTCTCTCTGGCTCTGGCTTCCACTTTGCTTACCATTTCCCCAGAAGCCGATTACAAGTGACCTGTGCCCTTTCTCCACATGGGCAAGGTTTGACTACCCTTCCCTTCCTGGTTGTTTACCTGATTTAGAGCTGGACTTTCCCGTGGAATGGTGTGGCCCCCAGAGATCTAGGAAGCAGAAATGGGGGAAGAGGGAAGAGGAAGCATGGGGCCAAGAATTGGCCCTATTATAAATCCGATTCCCCCAGGGGCAGCTGAAGGGGAATTGGCAGGCCTTGCTGTCCCTGTCTGAGGTAGGGGTGGGGCAGGAAAGCCAAAGGTGAAGCCGGTCATAGTCAAGGGTGAAAGGAAGTCACCAGAATGAGCGGTAGGTTGGGCCCTGGGAGAGGGTGACTGGGAGCAGCACTGCCCTCGGGGGAAGAGTGGAATTGGCCAGCAACACAGGGGAGCAGCCTGGGGTGGGGGAAGGAAGGCTGAGGTCGCCCTCAGAACTAAGCTACCTCCATCTTCCCCTCCTCATTAAACACCACCCTCATTTTCTCCTCCTAATTAAACCCATTCCCACCATCTCCTCTCTGTGACCTCCTCTAGGTCTCGGGTGACATTCACTAGAATAACTAACTGCGCCACTTTTCCCTGGACAGTTTTGGTGTGTTGTGCTGACATAGCTATGAATGGCACCCCTTCTCACTCACAAGTCTCCCAGTTTAGTGAATAAATTATATGGTCACTCTCTAGCACACCCAGGCGGGCACTGACACAGGAGGGTCAAGGGGCAATTAGAGAGAAGTGTAAGTAGAATGAGACCCTGGTGGTCCAGAGCAGTGGCTAGGCTGCCTCTGCCCAGCTGGATCCCCTCAGAACTGGACAGCAGTAGAGGAAGAGCTGCCCATCCTGGACTCAGAGCTTCTCAGGGAAGAGGCCTGGTCTGGTAGGTTCTGCTTCCTGTCATCCCTCGGGGGGCCAGGCACCATGCTGGGCATACAAGAGGCTCTTCCTCAAATCCTGTCATTTCCCTACTTCCCTCTACCTGCACCCAAAACAGACTTGGCAGAGTGACAAATGGAAAACTGGAGTCCTATAACGCATCCTGCCCAGTAACAAACCGGAATGCCATCTCAGCTCAGACTTCCAGGGGCTCCTGACTCCGGCTCTCCGACCACTAGAACCCAACTGCTAGACCTTGACAAGGGCAGGATTCCAGCAGAGGCAGATCTCAGCCAAGATAGTCACTGCCTCCTAAGGATGTGGGGTAAAGAACTGAGCGACTGGAACGTCCTCTTTTGTCTGGGGCAACCATTTGGTCTGGCCCACTGAGCTGCAGCCCTTCCTCATGGAACATATTGGTTTTCTGGAAGTGAAGGGTGGGGATTCAGGAGGGCTTCTTGGTGCTTCCTCTGGGACTTAGTCCCAAAAGGAGCTCAGTTCTGAGGTTGAATAGAGGAAGGAGACACCAATAACCAGTGCACCCCAAACAGCATCAGGCCTTCCACAGTATTTATAGAAATAAAGTCTTGACTGAAGAGCTATGAGGAGTCAGGAAAGCTTTCTAACTCTCTTCCTTCCACTCCTTCCTTATTCCACTCTCCTCTCTTCTTATCCTTCTTCTCTCCCCTCCTTTCTGATCCTTTACCATGGAAAGGGTCCAAGCTGTGGCTGATGAGGGGCCAGCCGAACAGAAGCCAGGGGACCAGCCGGAGTACAGACTGTGAATTCCCCAGCCTTTTTTCAGTTTGAGTCAGTCCCACAATCTGGTTATGGAATCTTCTCAATGGGTCCAGAGAGGCCAGTTGAGTGAGGGGCAGTGGGATCTGGGGCCTCTATTTCTGCTCATGGATCTGAAGCACCCAAAACAAAAGCTAGAGAAAAAGTTGCAATCTTACTATTTCCAGGTCTGACTGCACATCATTCCAGAAGGACCCACAATCCATCCAGCACTTGGACAAGGTAAGGATGAGGAAGGTCCCCCAATACACAGCACTCTCAGTTCATAGAGACAAGGCTCCAGGGTCCAGATAATCCATTTCTGCCTCAGCAAACCACCCCCAGTTCCTAGCCTGGCTTAGAACCTTCTTTGCCAGCATCACGGTTTCCCTAGTCCCAAACCTTCCTGCTTCTTGTGCACACCCACCTCACTAACAGAGATGGGCAGCTAATAAGATCACTAGGCAGAGATGGAGTGAGGGGCTCATAAAGTCTGTGGTGCTGTGGGGCACCTTCTGATCCTAGAAGGAAAAGAGATGTGGATTCACCACAAAGCCATAATCCCTTCACAGACAGCCCCCTCTGGAATCATACCATAGCCAGCCCATAATCATTGCTGTGTTGGGTGTTTTCTTCAGAAGTGGCTACCACTAGCCATGAGGAAGACAGCCTTCCAGCAGGAAGCTGAGGCAGAGCTGAACTCTGCCCAGGAGAGCTTCGGCCATGCTCCGAAAATGCCTGCCCAACTGCTTGCCTGGGCTCTGGCCCTTCTGGCTGCGACTGAGCCCAGACAGGAGGCTGACTCACTCACCGCAGAGAGGAGGAGGAGGAAGAGGAGGAGGAAGAGGAGGAGCAGATGCGGGAAGAGCCCGGGCTCAGAGACCCAGGGCTCCCTCAGCCTGGGCAGCCTGGATCTGAGCCTCAGTAGCCCATGGGGGAGGTTGGCAGTGTCTACGGCTCCCTTGAGACCACATGTTCCCTCCTAGATGCTTCCCCTGAGTCCTCCTCACTCATGGCCCACAACATGCCAGCTTCTCGCTTCCCAGACAGAAAGTACTCCCTGAGCCCCCTCCTCTATTAGATGCCTGCCCCTGAGTTCTGCTGGACATTTATGGATATCTCCTGAAAAATAAGTCTAGTACCCTAGGACCAACTAGGTCTAAAATCATTGTTTATTTAAAAAAAAAAAAAGTCAAGTAAAGAAAAATAGTCTACTTAAAAGATCCAACTAACCCACGACAGCAGGTGACCATACCTGGGTCCTACCAGATAATAAGGGTACACACACTCCACCCTTACAGACTTAGCTCCATCAACAGCCAGTCTCTCCTTTTCTTATTCCTCCACTCCATGCCAAGGCACCCCAACAGAGGAAGGAAACAAATGCTTCTTGTCGCCCAAGTGTTGAGCACTGTGCTAGCGGAGCATTTCTGCGTTAAGCTGCTGGAGCACCAAAGAGGTCGCTGCTCCCTCGCCAGCCTGGCACAAACTTCAGCTGTTTCTCAGACCACAGTGTCCCTTCGGTGCCCCAGCCTCATGGCACGACAGCCCAGATCTTAGTCACCAAGTTTGCCCCTGCGACTTAGGCTATAGTGCTTGCACCGAGGCACTCAAGCCTGATATCCCGACGCCCCCACACCGGGCCTACTGCCGATATTGGGACCCCCTTCCCCGCCGCTCCCGGGGCCGCACCTGGTCTGGCGAGCTGGTGGGCACGTTGCTCCGCGCTCCCGGCGCCTCGGGCTCGGCTGCTGCCTTTTGACAAGCAGAGACAGCCCAGCACCTGGCCCCGCCCCCAGAGGCCCCGCCCCCAAGGCCCGCCCCCGCTCCTTGGCCCCGCCCCCAGGTCCAGTCCCTGCTTGCCAAGAGCTCCATCGGTGCTGCAACCATCTTGGACTGGGAATCAACCATTGCACTGTGGTTTGAGAGACTCTGCCCGGTGTAGTTCTCCACGACTGACGTCCACAGGGCAAAACATGCTTCTGTCCTCCGTACGTAAGAGTTTTCCATGTTCATGCATGTGCACATCAACACTTCTGCCTGGATCATCTGTGATGTATCCCCCTACTCCCTGCCGCTGTGGTTCCACCCAGCTGGCTGCGGACGCCTCTTCAGGTGCGTCACCCCACCTGGGCTGACCCGGCCAGGACTTCTTCATCTTCGCGGCGCTGGGGGGCGCCTGCTGCCGGCACCAACGGTTCTCACCGCGCTCCTGGGAAATCCCGGCGCGGCTGTTACTTCTGCAGAGCGCCAGGGAGCTCAGCCCAACCCCACACGCTAAAGTAAAAGAGCAAACGGAAAACGTGGCCCAAGTGGAGTTGTATCGTCGTCCTCACTCGCGACCCCGACCGACCACGTTCCTGGCCCGTCGCGAATCTCTTCCAAGTGAGCTTAGTCTTAGTTTCCCCGGGCCCTGGTCCCCAGTCCCCCACCTCCCCCCAACCCTACCATCTGACAATTGGTGTGAAGAGAAGAACGGAGGCAGAATACATCCTGAAACCTGGAATTGTAAATGGATGCGGAAAATTTCCCCTAGAACAGTTGGGCTAAAAATTACTCTGTTTCTTTGGCACCGCTCTGGATGCTAAAGGAGAGATGAAAACACATGGTTTCCTCCTTCTTAAAGTTCACTGTCCAGTGGGAGATTGTTTACGGAAATAATAATACAACCTCCTGTTCTACAATAGCGCTGCCCACCAAGTCACGAAGCAGCTGGTGACCTCCTTTAGTCAGGGAAGATACTGCCTTTAATAAAGGAGAAAACTGTGGTTCAGATAGACAAATTGGGCAGGTGGGAAATTAAGGCATAGAGAGGCCAAGTGATTTGCCCAGCATCACACAGATGAAGGGCAGTACTAGACCCCAGCGAGTCTGCTGGTGCAGTGGCCCCTGAACCATTTCTGGGACAGCTCTGCTGGACTGTATGATAACCAGCCCCTCTCAAACTCTCAATAATTGGATTAAGAAAATGGACTGAGTCTGAACAGAAGGAAGAACCTTCAAATGGTGAGCATTGTTAAGCACTGAAACAGTTCATTAAGGGACTACCATGGAAACTTTTTTTACCTGTTGGACCGTGATCTAGATAACCCAGCCTTGGAGAACTCAGAAGCTCTGGGTTTGGCAGATTTGCATGATTATAGATGTCATCACAGTCCTCCCGCCTCTCACACATGATGTCATCAGTCCCATCACTATGTCCCTAACCAAGTTCTTTTTATCTTCCCCCATAGACTGAACTTCGCTCTCTCATCTGTCTCTCCAGAGCATCTCCTCTTTCAGAACCCATCTGTCACATTAGGCCTCTCCTAACACCTTCAGGCCAGAATGACCTATCAATTCTCTGGTCTTTGTAGCATGTGTTCTAGGTGTTGCATGTTTTATCACCTCACACTGACTCATCTTGTTTGTATTGAACAAAGATGGATTTTTGTACTTCAGCTTTATTCTTAGAAAGAAGGTTATTTTGTGGAAGTAGAAAAACAGAACACATGAGATTCACTCCTCCCGGTTTTATTGTAATCACAAACTGTCTCCTGCTCTTGCTTCTTCCTAGCCAGGGACTGGGAAGGGAGGTTGCTATCCTTCCCCTGCACTCTCCAAGACCTTGACAATGAGCAGCATTCCCGCACTGGAATTAATAGCTTTAAACTCCTCTTGCTTGACAACTATATGATACAGGTACCAGAACCTCTGATGAAAACACTAATTTTCCCTTTCCTTTCCCAAAAGTTAACATTTCCTGTATTCTCACTTGTCCCTGGGAGGGGTAGTCCTTATAGAATGTTCAGATTGTGTTTTTTATCAGTCTTTATCTCTGAAAAATCACTTCAGGGACCATCTACTGGGTACTTGCTATGTGCAGGATACTGTTTTATATAGTGTTACAGACTCAACAGTCTGCATAGAAACAAAGAGCCCTTCCAGGTGTGACGTGCCTGGGAGAAAAGATTCCAGAGATGCCAGGCTGAGGCCACCTCAGTGAATTTCATTTCACAAAATCTGGGGAAAGGTGGGGCCTGGCCTTTCAGCCTCTCTACCAGGCTCCAGGTGCCCGCGGGTGGTTCGGGCAGGCCTGCAGTCAGACCACAGGTCTGCAGCCTATCCTCAGCTGAGGGGCTCCTCTCTACTGCAGACTGGTCACTGTCCTTGAAGCACTATGTCTTGCCATGGTGCCAGTGCTGGAGTAGATCACCTTGTCCCTGAGAGGTTCCCAGAGACCCCAGGGACAGAGGTTTATAAGCTGTCCAGAGGCTGCTTTCCAGGTAAAATGTGCCCTTTGAGCTCTCCCTGGAGCACTCCCATCAAACTGTTTGCTTTTCCTTTTTTTAGGGCCCTTTTTTCCCCTTAAAAATGTTATGGTTCTGGGCATGGGGGGAATGAATGGAAGACTCTCACTCAGCCAATTCCCAAAGAACATTCTGAGAGACAGAGTCATGGACTCATAGAGACAGAAACCACCAGGCCTCTCAGGCAGTTCTCTTGTTTTAGAGATTTTAAAAAATAATAATAATAAGGCCAGTCCAGAAAGGTTAATTCATTTATCTTTCCTATGCCTTGTGAGAGCTGTTCTCTGCATTTATGTTCCAGGCGGTGAAAGTGGAATGAATTAATGAAGGAAGTGGTAAACAATGAAAGCAACCCAAACAGAAGTGTCTTTCCAGGACAGTGTTTTGCAAAATTTTAACTGCAGCCCATGCTAAGCAATATGGTTTTATCATGACCTAGTGTACCCATGCCTATATATAAGTTTTATTAAACAAGAGCCACCTCGCCCTGCTTTTTATCCTTTTCTATTCCTTTCCTTTTGACTTTCTGTCTTTCTTCTGGGGAACTACCAGGTTGATTGCACAGTCCACAATGGATTGTGACCCAAAGTTTGAAAAAGTCCCTCACCATGGGATGCCCTCATTTAGCCCTGCAATGCGAGATTCCCAGAAAGGCCTTTGAGAGACCAGCCCAGCTTACACAGAGCACCCTCAGAACCCCATGGTGGCTCCACGGTGGCTCCAGGGTTTTAGAGGACTCTCCGTTCAGGCCCACATGGTCAGGGTTAAGTCACTGAGGCAGGATGAACCTCCCCAGTGGTTGCCTTTGTGGTCTTAACTTCGCTGTTATCCTACCATGCTCCTGCATGTTCCCAGTTTGGGGGGTTCTTTCAGCCTCGGGAAGTTTTATGGCATCTGAGAAATCCTAACTCCTCCAGAACAGAACAGCCTAGGGGAGTTGTGGGCAAAGCCATGAGAAATGAGTGTCCACAGCATCAGCCTGCCCTAGAGAGCGTTGGGCACCGTTGGTTATTCAATCCAAATCTGTCTGGCTCCAGGGCTCCATTCCCAGTAGCCCAGCTCATGTCTCCATCCTTGGGGTTGTTGGCACTTGTTTTTACCACCTGCTCCCACCTCCTCGAGCCCTAGGCTGCCAGTCTGCTGGCCCTCACGCAGTGTCTGCTGGCACGGTAGGACAGAGCCCCAGGGCCGGATGAAGGAAGGTGTCTACTCCCACCTGCACTTCCAGGCAGAGGCAGCTCCAGAGCTCTCCCAAGCTCCCAGGTATTTGCTTGGCTCCCATACAAACCCCAGCAGACAATAATGACTCTTCGAGCCCCAACCCCAACCACAGAAACCAGAAGAATAAACTAGAGGCTCAGGGTCCTTTCCCATCTATGACTCCTGTGGCTGTACATTTCACAACCACTACGACGACTCTAGTAGGAGATAAAGTGACCCCTACCCCCTCATCCTTGCAGAAATCTGATTTTGTTCCTCTAGGAAAGAGTGTCTTGTGGGAGGGCCCGGCGAGGGAGGTAAGATAAGAGGCTCTGTGGCATGGGGTAGGTATCCTGGGAGCAGGTGAAAGCATCACAGTGCTGCTGGAAGGGTCAGAAGGGGAAGGCTGACTATTTCCAGAGGAAGGCCTCCAGGGAAGGGAGACGATGAGGCAAGGAACTCCTTTTCTCCACACCAATGAGCAGGAGCCCTGCAGGCTTCACCATGGGCATGCCTGCTTCACTCTCCAGAACAGAAGAGGACATTCCGTAAGCAGCCCGGAAATGTGTTAAACAGTTCTCCCCTGGGGCCCCAACTCCGGGAAGATGTGTGTGCTGACAGCTCTTCTCTTGTGCCTTTGGTGTCTGACCTGGAACCGACATACTATCCGATATGAATACCTCTCTCTGTTGTACTTGCCTCGATGTCTTATGTTAGTAAACACATCACCGTTGTTGAAACTGATGATCCTGGTGTCCACCTGCACTTCCAGCAGAGTTTACTCCGGACTACGTGGCAGTGGTATGGTGTTGCTTTGGATCACCCCCATGTTCCATGTCCTACAACCAAGAAGTGGTCTCTAAATGTTTTCCATGGTAAGACCCCATTGACAAAAAAAGCTTATCATCCCCATATATGAATGTGATTTTAAAAGTTCTTTTATCAGCTTACATGTCAAGTCACACTACCAATTAGGATAAGATTTATCATCAACATGAATGAGTATGATGTGTATGATGTTCTTGTTACTTTTGAAACTTTTTACTGGCTTCCCTGACACTCCTTCCTCATGCTCAGGTACCTCACCCAACAGACCTCCGATGCTGACTGATAAGAGGGCCAAGTGCGGGTGCCAGAGTCAATCTGTATATTAAACATATTAAAGCTTAATTTTTAAGAGGCAAAATATCAAAAAGCAGCCCTTCGATACTGTCTTGTGCCCAGTGATCACAGAGCTCACCCTACTGTGGAGACCTCTGCTCCAGGGAAGAGAGAAGTAGGGCTTAGACTCAAAGGGCGCAGCAAGTGTCGGTGACCCATCCATGCTTATAGTCGGTGCGTTTTGAAGCAGGAACTAGAGGCCCCGTCTACTGCTTTAAAATCCAGGTCTTTCTTTTCACCACTGTGTGTCCCCTCTTCCATCTGCTTCGTGGAGAAACAGAAGCACACCCTGTGTGTGAGAATCTGTTGAAGGTGGAGAAACTAAATGGTTGGCTTATTTAATCAGGGTCTGAGACAAGACCCAGGTAGAATTCACTGTGATCTGTGTCTGGGACCATAGCTGCTAGTAGTCTGATGCCGCAGGCCCCCAGGCAGATTAGACCAGAGACACAATCGACACAGACTCTCTAGGCAATGGCTGCCGGCAGGAGAGCGGGTGGCGGCCTACTGTGGTGAATTGGAATAGGACAGTGCCTGTAAATTCTTAGTTCAGCCACCACCAAAACCCTCCTTCAACCTACATTCCCAAGAAGAGCTGTCACTCAGTGAGGGTTCCTGGAACCTGGAAAGGAGGGAAAACCAGCTTGACTGACTTTTAAGGAGCAGCTTCCAAGCCCAGAAAGAACGTGGTGAAGAGGTCTGAAACATCAGGGCTCTCCATCCCTCCTTAACAGGGCTCATCTCAGTGGAATATTTCACCCTTTACCCTTCCTCCACCCACTCTTCTTCTCTGTCCAGAAAAGCCAAGTACTCCTTCTTCGAACTTTCCTTCCTGCCTCCCTCTGCTCCCCAGTTCACCTCACATACCTCTCTGCATTACTCATCACTAGGCTCCTCATCTGTCAGCCCCATCGGTCAAGTGCGGAGGAGTGGAAGGCCGTCTAGAGCTGGTGGCCAATGAGTCTATGACTTAGAGCTGCCCAGAAAGGGGAAGAATATTCCAGTTGTCAACATTTCCCTGCATGCTCCCTGCCTTTCCCTTTCCCTCCAGTGAAACCCAAAACGTGGGTGAAGATAGGTCAAGAGAGAACATTTAAGCAAGTAGTTCAGGTGTCCAGTCATGAAAACACAACTCACAGGCTCCTCACAGGGTTGGGGTGGAGGCTCTGAAGGACGCTGGGCTCAATGATGCCTCACAGCCACTGAGTTGTGTTCTATGTCCTTGACATGATCTTGGTGTCCTGGTCCCCTGTCCTGAACCTCAGGCTAGAGCTCAGCAGGGGTTGGAAGTAAATCCCACAGGCATATGTCAAAATATCCACTGTTGCTTCCTAGAGATGACTGGAGAAATTCAGCCATTTTCACCATGATTGGGAGCCGAAACTTTCAAGAAACACACGTCTCTACATCACCTTTTCCTCCCCCATCTCTCCCCCATTCCCTGAGGCCTAAACTTTGGACTGACACTATTAGTTGTGACAACACTGATAGAGAGATTGATTTTGTGGCTACAGCTGGTTTACTTCCTTGTCACAGTTCCGAATGTGAAGGAACACAATTCCTGCTTTGTGATTAATATGAGGCTCCCCTCCAACCCCCTGTTATCTACTGCATTAAGCTTTTTGTTGCTATTTGATCTTCAGCAATTAAAGATTTATTGCTATGTTTCTCTCTCCAAAGCAGCATGCACCCTTCAAGTAGAGAGCATTTGAGGACAAATGATGTTGGAACCAGAACAACTGACACAGAATTGCATGTGTCAAGGTTGCATTACTCTTATCTCAAGCCCAGACTTGAAAGAATGTTTCATTTCTAACAGTACAATGGATTATATACCCTTAACAACCTTCCCAACTGAAGTAACAATTTTAACAACAACAATTTTAATTAAACAACATTTCATCTTAAACATATTACCAAGCTGGCATGAAAGAAAGGAATCTGCAGAACTCGAAGTGAAAGTAGGAACACAGGTTGGTAAGCAAGGAACAAAGCTGGTCTTTGCTTTGAGAGTCTTTCAAACCCTGGGAATCATGAGTTCTCAGTTTGATGGCTACATACAGCGCAGGAAGAGAAAATAGAGCTGAGGGGTAATTCTGCACAAAGCTGGGCCCTCAGAAGGTACATTCCAGAACTCTGTGTAAGGAGAATGAGAAATAAACATTTCCATAGAAGGTGGCAGCAAATAAATTGGCCTGGGTCATTCTGGATGGTAGGAAAAATAATAAATACCCCCTCAGAATTCACAAGCACAAGCCAGTGCTCAGCTGGGTTTGCTGCCCAAATTCATGTGCTGTGTGATTAAAAAAAAACTCAAGTAGAAAAATTAAAATGATCCCAGATGGTTCTGCTCAGGTAACTGGTTGGATCAAATGTAAATCTGCTCTGCAGGATTTATTCAACCTCATCCCAGCACAAAAAGACTTGCCATAGATGAAACTTCAAGGAAAATTACAACTCATCGTCATGAGTCACAGAATATATGTGGAAATAAATCACACTGAGAATCAGCCAAACTAGATTCACAAAATCTTCAGATGTTGAAATTTTTAGACACAGAATATAAGTTTAATAGGTTTTAAAAAACAAAAAGAAGCCAGAAGAGTGAACAGAGAATGAGACTATAAATATTTAATTAGACTTGGAAAAAGAACCAAAAAGAATTTATAGGAATAAAAAATAAGTATTGAATCTTAAAACTCAGTAAATAAATTAAATAGCCGATTTGACATGGCTGAGGAAAAACTTAGTAAACTAGAGATGAAAAAAGAAATCTAAAATGTAGACCAGAAAGATAAACATGGAAAATGTGAAAAGTTAAGAGAGCTAAAGGAGAGAGAAAATTTAATTGTGCCTAGAGTTCTAGGAGAAAACAGAAGAACAGGGAAGAGGTAACGTTCAAAGAGATAGTGGCTTCAGTGTTTCCAGAACTGTGGAAAACACGACTTTTTCTGGAAGCCCAATGAATGCCAAGATAAATTTAAGAAATCACACCTAGGAATAGTATAGAAGTCTAAACACCAGAGAAAAAAAGGAGATTGTGAAAATCATGAAGGAGAAAGATCATCTGCAAAAGACCTATGGCAATTAAGAATAACGGTGATGGTAATTACCATTACGGTCATTAAACTCATGGCTAACTCCTCAACAGCGAAGATGGGCAGAAGAATCGGAGATAGAGCAGTGTCTTCAAGGTGCTGAAAGGAAATGGCTGTGGGCTTAGGTGTCTATTTCCAGTAAAACCACCCGGCCATAACGAGGACAAAACAGAGATATTTTCCAATAAATATTGAGAGCATTTATAACAAACACATCTCACTAAAGGAAACTCTCAGAGATTTGTTTCAAGCAGCAGGTGAACGATCTTAGATTGGCCATTTGACACACCAGCTGAAACGGTGAATAGATCCTGGTGAGCACATAAATAAATCTTAACAAATCTAACTGTTTAAAACAATAGCGATAATGTCTCATTTATGTGTGGTGGAGGAAAACTAGAACTAAAAGAATGGACAAGAAAAGCATCAGGGTTGGACAGGGGTGTGTCAGGGTTAAAATGTTCTAAATCTTTGTATCTTCAGGAGGAAGATACAGGAATTAACTGCAGTCTTCATTAAGGTAAGAATAAATATAAAGATAGCTAAGACAACCATGAAATACAGATATAGAGTATGTAACAACCTCAAACCAAGAAAGGTATACTTAAAGAATCAGATAGAAAATCAAGACAAAGCACTTAATGGGGTGGGAGCAATAAATCAAAATATGTTAATAACCACAATAAACTATAGGTAAATAAATGATCCAGTAAAGGATGAAGATAGATTGGATGTTTAAAACTCCAGATGTGTGCTGCTCAGAGTCTATCAGGAAGCTGAAAAATAATTCTAAATTTGCATGACTTAACCACAGCCTCAGACATAAAGAACAAAATGACAGATGATAAGAAGATGGTAAGTCCACTACCGCAGTGGGAGATTTGAACACATGTCTCAGGAGGCAATAAGCTAACGGAAGAAGTTAATGATGATTGAGAAGACAGTTAACAAGCTCAATCTAATATTCGCTGAAGGAGCATTGTACACAACAGTTGGAGAAAAAATATTCTTTTCCAGCACTACATGGAATATTTATGGAAATGGGCCACATGGTACCCCATCAAGCTGGTCTCGATAACTTTAAAGGACTGCTTTCAAACCGATTATATTCTTTGACCATAACTCAATTAAAATAGCAATAACACCAAAGAGAATAAACTAAATCATGCTGTGGTTGCAACTTCACAACTTAAGTAGCTTGACAGTTATTTTTTGCTCCAGGTGCTGATAGCCCTCCAGAGTAGCTGTCCAGGGTAGCTACAAAGCGTGTGTAGCTCAGTGTTCCAGACTGCTCCGGTCTGGTGGCACCTACATCTCAATGTGTGTTTCCCTAATCCCTGTGGAAAGGGGAGAAGCATGGAGAATAGCATGCTGCTTTCCTAAAGGCTTCCACTCACATTTCATTGGCCAAAGAAAGTCACTTGGCTATGAACCAACTTCGGGGGTCAGAGAAGTGTAATCCTCCCACAGGTCTAAGAAGGGAGGACAACTGGAAATATTGAAGAACGCCACAGTAATCAATAACAAAATGTTCAGGAAATGGGAAAACATTCTTCTGGGGAATGAATTATGGTGGAAAAGAGAAAATACTGAGAACTTAATAATAACAATATTACATATCCAAACTTACGGATGTAACTAAAATAGTACTTAAAGGGAAATATATAATTCTAACATTTACTTACCATTCACTACGTGGCAGGCATTGTTTTATGTGCTCTATGTGTTTTACTCATTTAATTTTTACAACGACCCTTGAGCCGAGTGTAAATGAGGAAACTGAAACACACAGAAGCAAATGAAGCCACACACCTTTCAAGCCCCAGAGCCAGGACTGCGTTCAGCTCGGCTCAGGATCCATGCAGTATAGCTGCAAATGCTTACGTTAGAAATTCTTAAGTTCAGAATTAATGTGCTTAAGCATCTTGTTGAAAAAGTTAGGGGGGAGCAAAATGGACCCAAAAAGTGTAAGAAAAGAAAAAATAAACAAAGTAGAAATGTAGTTGAAAAAGATATATTAGAGAAAAATCAACTAAGTCAAAACTTGGTTCTTTGAAACAACTGTAATATAGACAAACCTATAGCAAGACTAATCAAGAGAAAAGGAAGAAGGTACAAAAAAAAACAATATTAACAACTACAGGGGTCTAATTAGAGATGTGGAAATTAAATAGGTAAGGAAATATTACATACAACTTTCTACCAATAATTTGAAGTTTTAGAAGAAATAAATAAAGTCCTAGAAAAATACAATTTGCCAAAACTGATTAAGAAGAAATAGAAACCAGAAGTTTATTTTTTAAAAATAACTTGACAGTTAAAAATGTTCCCATAAAGAAAACACCAGACCCAGCTTAATCACAGGGAAGTGTCAGAACCTGGGTTCCTCCAGAAAGCAGTTCCTGAGTCAAGATCTTGGGTGTAGGAGGTTTATTCTGGAAAGTGAAATGTTTAATTTTGGGAAGGGGAACCAGGAAAAATGAAACAGGAAAGAAGGAAGAGCCCGTCACCACTGTGGGCAAATAGGGCTCGTTCCTGCTAGGTGGAGCGTGCTTTAGAATTGTTTGCTCAGAGGATGGAAAAGGAAAGGATTTATCCACCACTTTCCACCCCCAACTGGTCAAGGCAGTGTTAACTTTCTTGAAATTCCAGATTTGTAAACACTCACGTGCTAGGGGTCTCTCCAGGCTCCCTTCACAGCAGCGGTGGGGAAACCCTAGGACAGAACGTGCGAGATAGACAAGGCAGCTGAGACGAGATGCCATCAGGTTAAAGGGTTGCTTTCAAACCAATTGTATTCTTTGACCATAATTCAATTAAAATGGACATAATACCAAAGAGGATAAGCTAGATTATGCTGTGGTTACAACATTAAACCTTGAGTAGCTGGACACACTGACATTTATTTTTTGCTCAGGTGCAGACTGCCCTCCAGGGTAGCTGTCCAGGGTAGCTGCCTGCTATATGCGTTCAGTGTTCCAGACTGCTCTGATCTGGTGGCACCTGCATCTTCACACCTGTGTGAAGCTGATGGTCACTGCAATTGCTGGAGGGAAAGTGGTGTGAGGTGGGGCACACGAGGGGATGCACCCAGTAAGTTCTAGCAGACATTCATTCAAAGGACCCCGTTATTTCAATCTTACGCAAACCCTTGCAAGACGTTCCTTGACTTATTTTATGAGACTAGTATAACTTTGATACTAAAACTGGACAAGAGTAGTATAAAAAAGGAATATTACAATCTAATCTCACCCATTAATATAAACAGAAAAACCTTAGTCAAAATGTTAGCAAGTCATATCCAGCAATGTGTAATATGCTAATGGTTTAAAGGGAGAAGGATGACATAATTGTCTAAATAGATCCCAAAAAAAGTGTTCAATAAAATGCAACATTAATTCTTGACTTTTAAAAAAATATGTTCTAACTTGGTATAGATGAGAACTTCCACAACCTGATAAAATATATATTGTAGAAAACAGCGTACT
>VMDR010000566.1:0-116939 GCA_007922815.1 Macrotus californicus
TAGAGGCCACAGTAATAGCACTAACCAAATTACAGCCTCTCCTTAATAAGGTAAGGACTGGAGAGAAAATGAGTACATTTATTTTGGGTACTGCTGTTAAATCTTACTTTCTTTCCAAGAGTTCGGAAAATAGGGAGATTGGGAAGAAGTTATAAAGAAAAAGCTACAGTTAGAGTAGTTATTTGAAATATTTACATTAGAGGAAGAAATATGGAGAATACGTTCTCAAATGCTTGTTTTTGTCTCATTAGTGCCCAAGGAAAAATAGGTCTGTGTTCTTAATGGCTTTATCCAGTAAGTGTTCATAGAGCATCTGCTGTGTGCCAAGCACTGTCTAGGTGCTAGAGGTGTAGCCCTGAACAAAGCCGGTAACGTTCCCTGTCCTCATAGAGCTGGCGCTCTGGGCTGAGCGGGGCAGACAGACAATAAACGAAGTGAGCACAGTACACGGCTCCTCGGTTCAGGAAGGTCATTGCGGAGAAATGGACACAGCACATCAGTTCAGGAAGGTCATTGCGGAGAAATGGACACAGCACATCAGTTCAGGAAGGTTATTTTGGAGAAATGGACACAGCACGTCAGTTCAGGAAGGTTATTTTGGAGAAATGGACACAGCACGTCAGTTCAGGAAGGTCATTGCGGAGAAATGGACACAGCACGTCAGTTCAGGAAGGTTATTTTGGAGAAATGGACACAGCACGTCAGTTCAGGAAGGTTATTTTGGAGAAATGGAAAGCTGCGTGAAGGGCACCTGACCATCGAGAGAGTTGGGATCTAAGTGGAGATGACACGTGGAAGGGCTGGAATGAAGCAGGCACTGTTTAGGGTGGCCGAGACCCCTCTCAGCTTTGTGACCTCAAGCAGGTCATTTAACGTATCAGGCCATCATGCTTCCACATTGGTAAAATGAGTAGGCTGGACCAGGTCAGGGCACAGTATTATCTCTCAACCCTAAGCTGGTAGAATTCTGTGACTTGAGTATGGAGATACGCTAGGCTTGAGAGAGAGTACAGAGGAATAAATACTCGTATATTTCTGTTACTGAGTTACATAAGCCCTCTGGTCCTAAATTGTATAAAATGATTCTCTCATCTTCATCTCGCAAATAAAAGCGTGACTCAGAAGGGCTAAGAAACTCGCCCAAAGGCCCATACCTAATAAAAGAAAGAACCGTGATTCTAATCCAAGGCTGTGCGTGCATTTTCTCATATACCACAGTGCTAAGTGGGGAATCCCCAAAATAAATATTTTTAATTTAGAGCAGCAAGCGATTCTTAATACTGGTAAGAGTGACAAGAGAGTTGAAAGGGTGGAGTCCGAATGAAAGTTCGGGAGATCGGGAGGGTGTCGGGTAGGGAGTGAGAGCAGAGCAGGGTCATACGAGAGTGCCACGTCCACGGAGAGATGGTGTGGAGGCCATTCTAGTTGTTCTGGAGAACAGTGCCAGGGAAGGTTGTGGAGATCGGATGGAACTAATCTAACATTCCGCGTTCTTCGGGAAGGAGTGTGGAAATGTGCCCGTAGGTTTTCAAGCGTACAGGTAATCTGACAAAAGCAGGGCTAGGAGAGTCCTTTTGGCAGCAGTGTGCAGAGTGGGTTGGGACAGGGAGAAACTGGAGGCAAAAATAACCCACATTTAAATAAAGAAGGTTAGCATTAATCATGTAATTAACCACAAGCAGATGCAAAAGAGACTAGTTTGGAAGAATTAACACAACTTGGTGACTGACTTTGGAACCAAAGTATGGGGAGAAATCAAAGGAGGCAGATAGGAAGGTTTTCAGCCTGGCTAACAGTATCTGTTCCACACATGGAACAGATGAAGAGCTTACCCATGTATTTTACCTTCCCCAAAATAAAAAACGTGTGTAATATGGGGATACCATGCTTTGTTTTATACTGCACTGTATTTTGAACACCACGGCTCTGTGCTTCGTGTTACTAACCTGGATGTGTCTCCGTGGCCAGGACTCCCCTTTGCACAAAGCCCTCTTTTGGGTGGCTGTGGCTGTGCTGCAGCTTGACGAGGTCAACTTGTATTCAGCAGGCACCGCGCTTCTGGAACAAAACCTGCACACCTTAGACAGTCTCCGGATATTCAATGACAAGGTGAGCGAGCGTTCTGTTGGGAGTCTTGGCCTATGCACATTTAGAACCTCCCTTTTATTGCTGGGGCTGTTGTTGTCGTCGTCATCATCATCATCATCATCATCATCATCCTTTTAAAATCAGAAGCAGTCGCTAACTTAAATATGAATTTCTGTAATGCAACTTGCGAGTATAGTTCTTTACCAGCTTATTAAAAATACTTAAACTTCACTGCATACTTTCTGTATGAAAAGAGCAGAAAATAGTACTTGTTCAATACTAGTAAACAGAATAGGGATAAATAATACTGAATAGTAATAACAGCTATCCTGCCAGACTCTGTGCATTATTTCTAATTTTTATAACCCTAAGGTAAAGGTTCATCACCCCCCATTTCATATATAAAGAAATAATCTAAAAATAAGCTGATTCTGCCCTGACCAGAGAGGCTCAGTTGGTTGGGCATCATCCCACAGATCAAAAGGTCACCAGTTCAATTCCCAGTCAGGGCACATGCCTGGTTTGCAGGTTCAGTCCCCAGTTGGGGCATGTACAAGAGACAACTAGTCGATATTTCTCTCCCTCTCTTTCTCCCTCTCTCCCCCTCTCTCTAAAAATGAATAAATAAATAAAAATAAGCTTATTTTTCTTGAAAATGGTACCTAATAAAAAACTAGGTGTAATTAGAAGATAAGGACTAGGAGGTTGGATAGTCTAAAGAAAACTTCTGCATTGAACAATAAAGTAATTTTTAAAAAAATCTTTTGGGTACTTAATTGTACTAGCTTTTTGTTTTGCCTAATCCTACTTTAAAACATACCATAATATACCCTGTGAACATTTATCAACCTTGACTGAGGTTGGATTTTGGTTCATAGAGTGTGTAGGAGGAAGTCTAACAGTAAGAAATTATGTTCCTTTTGTCTTTAGAGAAAAATGGGAAGAGTCTAGGAGAAAAGGATTTTCTTTAAATGGCTGTGTGTGTGTAACAAGAGATTTGCTTGAAGTGAAAATAACAGAGCTATGGATACAAGAAGCAAGAAAGAGGACAGGAGCATGGTTTCAGGTGTTCAGATACCTGATCTTAAACATTATTTGTTCACTCTGCCAGATGTAGTGTAGACCCACAGTAGCCAGAACTGTGAGTGTGGAAACACAGCTTCAGAGGTAGCAGGTACCTTCAAGATTATCAGTCAGTCTTCCATTGCACAAAACAGAAAAGGGCAAAGAAGTTAAGTAACTTGTCCATGTTGGTACATCTGATGTGGGACTATATCCCCGGCCTCCTAATTCTCATTGCTCTTTTCTGGGGTGGTCTTAGGACAAGGGTGGGCAGTGATAGCTGGCTATCGGTTATTTATATGTTAAGAGTATTTGCAAATGAAGTGTTTGTCTCTTAGGAATATCTGTCTTGGCATTTTCATTGCCAGAACAGCCCAGTAGCAGGAGCTAACATTGACTCCAGTGCCCTAGGAGACTAGGAATCAGAATTATTAATAAGCTTGTTAAGGGTCTCCAGGATGTAAGACGCATGAGGTTTGAGGATCTAATGTAGAACGTGGAGTCTGTAGTCTCTAACACTGTTAGGTAATTGCAATTTCCTGAGAGGGTAGAACTTAAGTGTTCTCTCCAAAAGGGGGGCATGGTGGTGAATGTGTGAGAGGTGGGTATGTTCAGTGCTGCTCTAAGCACCTCCCTACATGTGTTACTCCTGCTTGCACTTCTTCGAGCGGAAGTCTAGACAGACACGAGCATGACCCTCACACCTTTGGTGGTTTGCTCTCAAAAATCTTCATGCGTCAGGAAGTCCCTGGAGTTCTTTAAAAAAAAGCAAATTCCTGGGGCTTAATCACCTCTCGTGATTCAGAGATGGGACCCAGTACTTTCCACCTTTAAACAAGCGTCCTCAGTGACTTTAAAGCAGATATTTCTGGAGCCACACTTTTGGAAACACTATTAAAACCTTAATTATCCTGGGAAAGTTGCATAATAGTTTGGAGTTTCAGTTTCCTTATTTTCCCACACTAGAATGTGAAGTCCACCAGGGTGAGTACTTTTGAGCTGTTCAGTTGTCTGCAAAACCTGGAACTGCGCCTGGCACATCACAACCACACATAAGTCTTTGATAAGTAAAAGAATGAATAATGCATAAATCTGTAAAAGGGCACTGATAACCTTACTACATAGGATTGCTTTAAGGTTTCAGTGTAATAATGCATCTGACATTATTGAATACTGTAGGTACTCAGTAATGTGAACGGTCTTCATTCCCATGGATTTTTTTTTGTCAGCGTGCACACAGAACACCAGGCACACAAAAAGATCACAGTGGTGGTCTTGTTGAAGCAACAGTCATTATAACAAGTCACCAGGATGTAAATTGACAGTCACTTATTTTGCATTTCCTCTTTCATCATCTTATTATGTATATGATTGCCTGTCTTGCACTAATTAATATGTAGAACCTTGAATGTTCTTCTGTGGTTTTCAGTAGTCATCTGAAAATGATTTCTCTCCACTTGGAAGGGTTTCTCATCTTGTCGTAGCTGTTGAACCAGTAAGTGGTCCTTTAAGGAAGGTTCCTGTGTGAGCCCATCAGCTCTCTCATGACTGTCTTTAACAGAGCCCAGAGGAAGTATTTATGGCGATCCGGAACCCTCTGGAATGGCACTGCAAGCAAATGGATCATTTTGTTGGACTCAATTTCAACTCGAACTTTAACTTCGCACTGGTTGGACACCTCTTAAAAGGTAGACGGCTTATGTCAGAATGTGTTTATGAAATGGTATCAAGAATCCAGACGTACTTAAAATAATTGCTTGAAATAAATTGAAATAATTTGGCTCATGTGTCTTACTGTAAAAGCAAATTTTATCTGCTTTATTGAATTATGTTTCATTTAATATATATTTTAATAGAGCCTAATTTCCATATCAAATATCAGATTTCCTTTAAAAAGCAAGAGTTGATTTTTATAAAATTCCTAAGTGCTAAACCTTCTGATAGCTATATGTTAACACTAATATATATTTTTGATTATCAAAATAAGGCAAACTGCAAGTAAGTATTATTTGAGAAACTTATGTTAGAAAATACTATCTTAGTGATTTGGTCACAGATTTTCTTGACCTTGTTTCTTATTTGTTGTTAATCAGTCTCATTATTGCACCACCTTTTTGGTACTCCACCCTCACCCCTCCAGATTTCCGTCTTGGTGACGGGCGTGATCTCTAGCCGTTCCTCAGAGCCAGCTCATTCACCCCCCACTGCCGACCGCACTGCATGTTAGCTTTGGTTTATTAACACGAGACGGTCATGGCCAGACTTGGCAGTTAACGGGAGCAGCATGTGGTGGTGAGTCAGAGGCAACCGCAGTGAAAAGAGAGGCCTGGAATAGGAAGCTGGCGTGGACCAGTGGTCTTAAGCAGCATTGGATTTGGCCACAGTAGAGACTCAAGGTAGAGCTTGAGTCCGTAGTTTTATATCAATTTAAATGATTTTAGGCTTGAGGGAGGGATCGTGGGGGTTCCCTCAGTTTTGCCCTAATACAATACATACGCCCACCACTGTGAGTGTATACACAGGGTGGGGCGAAAGTGGGTTTACAGTTGTGAGTACACGAAACAGAGTGTATTCTTGGATGAGTGTGGATTACAGTCCTGCATTGTTTGAACAACTGTGAACCTGCTTTTGCCCCACCCTGTGTTCGATTTCACCACTGCAGACAATATTGACAGTTAAAACCTTTAAAGTGAACAGGGGTTGCCAGAAGATACTAACTACACTTACCACAGGGTGCCAAGAAGGGGAATGGCTGGTAAAGTGCTTGCTTATTCTGTGTTTCCAAAAGATCACCGGATATTTTGAGTGTACAAACCCCTGTTTTAAAATGGGGTGGTGTCAGTGATTAAGTGCTGTCTGAAAATCAAGCTTTACCCTTTTATCAACCCTATTCTTTGAGCTCTGAGAACATACACTTTCTATGTCATTGGGATTTTTTCTTTAAAAAAAAAACAATTTTTAATCAATAGAATCCTATTTTTTTAAAGATATCTTAAAATGAGCTTCATAGGTTTTTAAAAAAAATCTCTGCCGCTTCAGGGAATAGAATATCTAAAACACCATCATCTTTCCTCATTTCCATCTCCCTGAGGTACCTTAGAGTTCCAGGAAATATTCTGTTCTACACAACTTGGTATTTAATCCTGTGTATAATTGACTAACTACTCACAGATGTATGTTTTGCCTCCCCAAATGGCTATTCTTGAAAGGCGGGAGTTAACCCTTCTACCTCCTTTTCTTGCAGAATTTCTAGTCACAGAATACGAGCTCAGCAAATACTTGTTGAAAGAATGAAGTAACTTCTTGTTTTTATTTTTTTGTAGGGTACAGACATCCTTCACCTGCCATTGTTGCAAGAACAGTCAGAATTTTGCATACACTACTAACTCTGGTTAACAAGCATAGAAATTGTGACAAATTTGAGGTGAATACACAGAGCGTGGCTTATTTAGCAGGTAAAAACACAAAATAGACAAAATTAATCTTACCACATCTATATCTAAGGACCTACAAAAGATACCTGTGGGTCCTTCAGCTGGTTGCTTAGCAGGGTGAAGAGTTCGCAGTCCAGTCCTATGGTGATAGTTAAATTTTGAAAGTTTTAGCCCTGGCTGGTGTGGCTCAGTGGATTGACTGAGTGCCGGCCTGTGAACCTAAGGGTTGCTGGTTCGATTCCCAGTCAGGGCACATGGCCGGGTTGTGGGCCTGGTCTCCATTTGGGGGCCTGCAAGAGGCAACTGATTGATCTTTCTCTCCCTCTCTGTCTCCCTCCTTTCCTCTCTCTCTAAAAATAAATGAATAAAATCTTTAAAAAATTATTTAAAATTTTGAAAGTTTTGCCGAAACATTTTTCTTTATAAAAGAATTTGCATTAAAATCCTAAGCATGTTCCCTTTCAAGCATGTCACTTGATTCAAAACATTATTTGGCCCCCTATTTTCTGTCATAAAATCTGAATTCTTGGGCCCAGCACCCTGGGCGCTTAGGCAGCCCTCCTGATTCTGTCTTCTTTCTCTAAATTTAACAGGCCTCATTATTTAGTACCTCTCCAAATGGATAGGCTATTTTAAGGTACTATATTTGCCATTTTGTAGAAGTTCCTTTATTCCTCTTTAATATTCTTCCCTTATTCCATTTGTTATTTACCTAGAGAGTTTGTTTATCCCTACCATTCCATTAAACCTTCCTTATTTGCTCTTCCCTGATTTCTCTACCCAGAAATATTTCACACTTATGCATAATACAGTTCTTGGATGTAGTCATTTGATGGAACGTGATGGTTCCCAATTTAACAGGCTTCAGTTTGGGGCAACTTTTTGGTTTGAATCATTTGCTCTTGGGCAAATCATTTAACATCTCAGAGTATTTTTCCTTATCTAAGAAATGGACCCCATAGTACCTGCTCTGCCTACTTTGTGTTGAGATAAATGTACATCAGAGGACTCAAAATATAGATACCTGTGAAATTTCTTTATATATTTCCTGTTTATGTGCAGCCAGTTACCCAAAGCAGACTGTAAGTCTGTGCTCAGTGTTTTGTGTCCTTGGACCTCACACTCGCTCAGGTGAATAGCTGTTACCCTTTTCAGGGAGTTGTGAGAAGTGTGTCCTTTTTTAAGTCAACTGATATGTTAACATTTCTAATCTGTCTTCTTTTTCCTCTTAGCTTTACTCACAGTGTCTGAGGAGGTTCGAAGTCGCTGTAGCCTAAAGCATAGAAAGTCTCTTCTTCTTACTGATATTTCAATGGAAAATGTTCCTATGGATACATACCCCATTCATCATGGCGACCCTAGCTATAGGTAAATGGACTTCTCCACAATTACGTAATTATAATCAGGTTTCAGTTTAATATGCTAGTGGAGGTATGCAGCAGAAAAATCCAGAAGGGAATATAGAGATAATCTAGGAAGAGTGTGTAAGTCAAAACTCATTTTATAAACGTACAGTATTTTATGTGGGTTAGTAGTAGTAGAATTCTTCTAGTCTCATGTTAACATTAGTTTGCTTCTTTTAACCACAAACCAATTGAATAATAAAAAGAGATGAACTTAAACGTATTAGGTAACAGGAAATGGCCTAGAAAAAAACTAGCATGGAATACAAGCAGCATCACATGCTTACTGATAGACTAAGCTATGTAGATTTGGGAGACACTGCGCAGGGCAGCACATTTGTTATATTTGCTTATATCACATTAAAGTCACTTAAAAACTTTTATAACGTAGATTTAGATGATAAGGTAATAAAATTATGTCTATTGGTATATGTGGTTTTAAGTATATTTTTCTCTATAACAGAGAAATTACATGAAAGTGTCATTATCTGGGGATTTTTCTATGTTTTCAATTAAACAGAAGTATCTAACTTTTAGGTAGTGTTGAACATAGGAAAGTGATGTGACATTTGTAGAGTTTACGTCACGCAGCTTACCGATTGATATCCCACTTTTTGACTAAAAGCCCCTAATGATTCCCGATGAAAATTATAACAGTGTATGCAGCAGTTTTCCAGGCACACTTGGTTTTGATAGTCTTTTTTTTTTTCATTGATTTGAGAGACAGAAACATCATCTTGTTGTCCCAGTTATTTGTGCATTCATTGGTTGATTCTTCTCTGTGCCCTGACCAAGGATCAAACCCACAACTTCGGCAAATCAGAATGACGCTCTAACCAACTGAGCTGCCTGGCCAGGGCCTCAGTAGTTTGATTCTTCAGTCATTCCTGTGAGATAATGTCCTTTTGATTTTGGAAAGGAGAAAGTGAGTTTGTGTGTGATCTCCTGTCAAAGTATAAATTAAGGTCGGTTTTCTTGCTTTTTGAACTGAGAAGAATAGTCACCTATTTAGACTTGATTTTCCCTGATTTAAAAATCAGTGCAGTACAATTTTATTGAGCATTTAGTGAGTACCTACTGTGTATAAGATACCATGGCAAAAAAGTGGACACTTTCTGGAGATACATTGAGTTTGTACCCTAAAGCCCTTTAATTCACAATCTTAAAATTAAGTGATTGCTGTCATAGGACAGCCGATTGGGAGGGGCAACCAATGGTTGTATTCCTCACCATGTTGATTAATTCTTCTCAATTGCTTAAATCTCCCAGGACACTGAAGGAGAATCAACCATGGTCCTCTCCCAAAGGTTCTGAAGGGCACCTTGCAGCCACGTATCCAACTGTGGGCCAGACCAGTCCCCGAGCCAGGAAATCCATGAGCTTGGACATGGGGCAGCCTTCTCAGGCCAACACGAAGAAGTTGCTTGGTTAGTGTCTCTAAATTATGTAGCCTTTTTTTAGAATTATTTTTTTAAATGCTCAGATACATTTACTCTTGGAGAATTATTTGGAGCTATTCAAGATTATCAAAATTTCCTGGTTCTGATGTAGCAAAGTTTTTGATGCCACTTATAAGAGAATTTGATAGATCAGTTAAGCCATATCAGTTAAGATAGAGGAGTGAGAATGAGATCTTAAAACAGTTTTCTTTCTGATTCTTAGGCTAAATTCTGTAGCTGTCCTTGTTCTGTTCTGCTCTAGCCAGGCAGCAGGGAAGTGGGCGTAGGAGAGACATTAGCTACTCCCAAGAAGGGGAGAGTCTGGCTGCACTCACATGCAGGGCTTTTAACAATATAGTTCCTAAAGTTATCATCTGAGAACAGAGTGCATCAATATGGCCTGAAGCTGTAATAATACTTATTCGCCATCCTTTCTTAAAAAGACAAAAAGGTAAGATTTTCAATTATTGTGTTTCCTTCTTAACTATAAGAAGATAAAATTCTCGACAGTTAGTTAAGATTGTTCACGCACATCAGCACTTGTCAATGAGAAGTACATCTAACATGCTGTAAGACCCTTTCCCTTTTCAGCAGCTAATGTAAACAATGAGAGCTCACGTATCCCCCTCACCACCAAGGAAATGCAGAGGGGCTCTTGTACAACTTTGGCTAAAGTTTTCGTTATTACTGAAATACATTGGGATCCATATTTCAGTGCCAACACTGAGGATGTCTCAGTGGGTTTCAGTTACCCATGCAAGTATATTTTTAAGTATCTTTAGGTATTGGGGAAAATCTGTGTTCTTAAGGAAATCAGTGAACAAACAGTGAAGTGTGAAATAACCTGCCAGTAAACCTGCCAATAAAAGAAATTAAAACGGCAAATGTTAATTACTGTTACTAGTCACATAAAGGCTATTAGCTTTTGTTTGAGTTCTTTTCCGTTATACCACACCACAAATAATCTTCCAGGAGTTTCCTAGTTACTTTGTTTTGTAATTCTTGAATTTCATGCCAAGGATGTTGTAAATAAAAAACTGATTTCAGAGAAAATGCAATATTGATTTCACTCAACCCATGTGCTCAGGGAAAAAGTTACGACCTCTGCTCTCAAGAGCTTGTGGTTTGGTGGCTAAGACTTACAATCAGCCAATACCAACATCCCTGGGTACCAGGAAAGTAATAGGTCTTGCTGAGGGAACCTGAAGATCTGGGGAAATTAGGAGAAGCTGTAGAAGGGAGGTAATGTTTGAACTGGGTCTTGAAGATTTTAAGACATTCTTGCCAGGTAGTCAGACAGAAGACAAGAAAGGAATGCATTCAAGAGAAGAGGAATGATATGAATAAAGAAAAGTCAGAAAAAACAATTGGATAGCAAATGAGGCTAGAGAAGGATTGGAACTAAATTGTGAGAGATGGTATGCCGTGTTAAGAGATTTAGCCTAATCGTGCATTCAGCAGGGATCTTTAAGCAGGACAAGGGACATAGCCAAATTTTATTTTTTTAGGAGAGTTTTTTGACTTCAGTGTGGAGAAATAGGAAGCGATTTTTGGCAAGGGGGCCATCTCAGTTGAGAGGTTGGTACAGCAATCCAAACAAAAAGACGGTGTAGGCCTGCGCTAAGGCAGAGCCGTGGGAGCATGGAAAGGAGGGACCAGGTTTGGGATGGATTTCTGGAGCAGAATGGGCAGGACTGAGTGCAGGTTCCAAGTACAGTAATCCAGTTCCAAGGCTTCTGCATTTTATAAGAGAAGGCTAGTTAACAGTAGTTAACAGGTGATTCAAGAAACTCAAAGGCCGGTGGGCGGTGGTACTATTTACTATTTTTGAAGCGTCTTGCAGGGTATCTGTTATTTAGTACTTTCAGCCACGCAGATTTGTTTCCAAACTTACAGAATTAAAATCAAACTTTGAACTTGCCTACTTTTGGAAGTTCTTCACATATTGCTATCTAATTCTTGGCATCAGCAGTATTTCTTAAATTGAAAAAAGGCTGTTCAGGCATATCTTTGCTAACGAACAGTACATGCCTCGTGTTTATTTATTTACTCTCAAATACTGTGCTTGTTACGGCATTCAGTGAACCCGCAGTGCAGTGAAAGTAATCTCGGGCCAATGTGGACCAATAAGGTACCCATGTCCTGAAGCAGAGCTAAGGGGCCAGATTCCCTGGGAATATGGAAAGTAAAGGAAAACAGCCCTGCCCCGGGGATATGTTTGAGCTTTCTTTGGGTCCTTAAGTGACAACTTAAACACCTTGTGTCTAAACATTTTCTTTCTAGTATATTCCTAATCACAGACACTGTGGTTAATGAACTTCCATATTCTGTAACTTTTGTTTATAGGAACAAGGAAAAGTTTTGATCACTTGATATCAGACACAAAGGCTCCTAAAAGGCAAGAAATGGAATCAGGGATCACAACACCCCCCAAAATGAGGAGAGTAGCAGAAACTGATTATGAAATGGGTGAGAAACAAAGTTAATAATTGATCTAGATCGCTGTGAATCGAGTGGAAGAGTACATTAAAGCCATGTTTGTGTTCCAGCCATGTCTTAGCATCTTTAGGATGAAATAGAGAAACATTCACTCTTTTTCAAAGACAAGCTATACAGCTTAAAGAGACCACTGTCCTGCAGTCTGTGTGAAAAGCAGCCGCGTATGTGATGTGTAGCACTGTGACGGCTTGTCGGAGCTTTTGTGTCAGTGGGTGGCAGTTCTGCATGATGTCTGTGTTGATGTTGTAAGCGTCAGCTAAAGAGCTGTTGAGTTGTAGAAGCAGCGGTAAAACGCATTAGGTGAAGTGGTACCTGGTGTGCGTTTCCGACCGACACCGCTGACCCTGTTCGTCTGTATCTTACTGCAGAAACTCAGAGGGTTTCCTCAGCTCAGCAGCACCCACATTTACGTAAAGTTTCGGTGTCAGAGTCAAATGTTCTCTTGGATGAAGAAGTCCTTACTGATCCAAAGATCCAGGCACTTCTTCTTACTGTTCTGGTAAGGTTTTCGCTTTTTGAGGGTTCTTTCTTTCCCCAAGTTGTTGCTCCAGTCTCCTATTAGGAAGGCCTTAAATATTAAAATGAAAGGAAGGCTGTCTTCTGCTTCTCAAAACAGGTAACAGTTCAGCCACAAAATGAAATGTTTTCTGTTGACTTTTTCTCATCTCGGCAGGCGACCCTGGTAAAATATACCACGGACGAGTTTGATCAACGAATTCTTTACGAATATTTAGCAGAAGCCAGTGTTGTTTTCCCCAAAGTTTTCCCGGTTGTGTAAGTATCTCCTTTCATCTCTAATTTTTGTGTCTGTCTTGAAGTCAGATGTTTTTTAGAAGCTTAGGAAAAGTACCACCCAGTCGGTTCACTGGTTGTGGGGCGGGGAACATGAGAGTGTGACAGTGATTTTAGCTGAGAGACGGTGGCTTAATGGGGACCAGACTAATTTGGGCGTAGGAACCATTAGGAGAAGCATTTTCTTATCTCGTTGATTTTCTTAAGTGGTTCATCATGATAGGCGTTGTTCATTTCCTCACTTAGGAGCAAACCATTAAATTTCCGTCTTTACATGGCGTGCCCGTTTTGATTTCTTTTTCAGTTGTGTTTTGTACTTGTCCTACTAAGTGGAAACAAAATTGAGCTCTTTGGGAGATGAATTTTATTCTCTCTGAAGGGTGAAAATCATATTAGTCTCAAAGTATTGAAGAATCTAGGGAAGTTCTGTTCCTGATTTAGGTCTTCTGTGTGGTATCATTACTTCTTTATTTTTGTTAAAACTGATTTAAAATTTTTTGAATTTTAAATAGTTGGCTCGTGGTTTTTTTAACGGATGGTAGCATGCTTAGAAATAGTAAATTTCTTAAGTTTGAGTTGGATCATATGTTCCACCTCCTCCACACTTAATTTTGCTTGCCTTATTTGATCTAATTCAACAATTATTAAACACAAGTTAATATTACATTTAGTTTAACTTTCTGGGTACGTATCAGCAGTCAGCGGAAAGAAGTGACCCTAAAGCATGGGAAGTGGCTGAAGGAAGCCGGCCTTGCCTGAGCGAACCGTCACCGTCTGCAGCGTGGCTCAGCATGTCACGTGACAGTGCTAGTTGGTTGCTTTTGCCGTGTCTTCCCCGAAGGCCAAAAATAACAATAGCAATAAAGCAAACACACAAACCCCCTGGAGAAAATTTGGAAAAGCTCTAACAAGTAAAGAACACTCCTTTCCTTTCACTTTTGTCACATGGTTCTGGGGAATATTTATGTTTTTCAGTGCATAGTTTTATTGCATTTTTCTTTAAAATGTTCCTCTGTTGATTTTTATCTTTTAGGCACAATTTGTTGGATTCTAAGATCAACACCCTATTGTCATTGTGCCAAGATCCAAATTTATTAAATCCAATTCATGGCATTGTGCAGAGCGTGGTGTACCATGAGGAGTCCCCACCGCAGTACCAGACATCGTACCTGCAAAGTAAATAAACGTCCGGGGAGCAGGGGTCGCCGCACTTGCTAGCGGGCGCCGCTACAGAAGGCACCGCCAAAGGGTTCTTCATGAGGGTGTCCTCGTTTGTGCCTCTCTCTCCGTGTGCTCTTTCCTGACTCTTTTAATTTTATGTTCAGTAAATAACGGTTGACAACTTTTTAAAATTAAAATACGGTTTTATACTGAGTTGACGTTAAGTGAGTTTTAATCTACTTGGACACGTTCTAAAACTGTTTTCAGCGTGGGTACAGTTTTCTGTGTCGTCGACCATGTTAATGATGTTAAGATTAAAAGAGTCTCGTGCTTGTTATAAGTAACATTTGATTTGTTGCAGGTTTTGGGTTTAATGGCTTGTGGCGGTTTGCAGGACCCTTTTCAAAGGTAAGAAAAAAAATTTTTTTTTTGACAGAAAGGAAAGTTTTTACTCACATCGGTGTGCCTGCTTTGAGAACACACAGTATGCTAAACCCAGAGTGGTGGTTCACAGTCAACACACACGTAATTTTTATAGACGTTTCCACCATGAGACTCTAAGAGGCAGCACCTTTAACGTTTCTTTATTGGTTTTATGGAAATCAACTCAGTTCAATTTATGCTGGACTTTTCAGAAGGGGCGATCAACCTCCGTAAACTTTTCTGCCCTCCCCCCCTCCCCTCATGGATTGGATGGTCCTGATGTACATGCTTAAGTATCTTGTAATTAGGAAGGAGCATTACCTGTAGTTAAAATCTACCTCATGACCTGAAATTAATGTTATATATCAGTTAAATCTCAATTTTTAAAAAAAACTACATAATACAAAAGAAATCTACCGCACGTAAGCATTTTTTCTCCCAATTTGTTGGATTAGATTTATTCTTTCCTGAATATATCTTCATTTGCTCCTATTCAGTTTGTTCTTTGATTGGCATTAGTTGATATAGTGCTAGATAAATGTGTATTTAATTACATATCTCCAAATTAACTGAGGTTCCTTGAAGGCAGGATGTCTGTTTCTTCCCCTCCCTCCCCGCAACCCACGCAGAGATCCTAGGGCAGTGTTGTAGATACAGGCATGCTAAATCAATATGAATTAGAAACCTTGTTCTAATTTTAAGAATTAGGAATTTAATTTATGTTGCTTAGTTATCACTATCTCGATATGTAAAGGTTGTCATTAAAAAATGGGCCTGAAGTCACAGAAGTAAGTGTGACATGCAAGAATTTTTGTAGTTTGATTGCAAGTAACCCTCTGAGCCCTTGACAGAAATCTCTGCATCGCAGCCTGAATGGTGGTGCTGGGCCCATTTTCTCTGCTGGAAAATGGACTAGACGTCACTCCTGGTCATGGTGTGGTCTCAGGATTAATTCGGCCTTTGTGCTTGGCCTTCAGTAATGTCAGGTTCGTGTGGAGTTTGCAAGTGTCAGCCCAGACAAAACTCCCAGCTGTGGGTCCCATGGCGGTCTGTAAATTTCACCCCACCCCCTTTTTCAACGATCTGCAGTACAAAGGGAGAGAAAGTAGTAAGTTAAGCCCAAAATGAAAATTGAATTAATCATTTTTGGCTTCAAAGGGGATTAAAAAAAAAAAGAATGGAGCTAAAATAATTTCCTATTTTCCATTACAGCAAACACAGATCCCAGACTATGCTGAGCTTATTGTTAAGTTTCTCGATGCCTTGATTGACACGTACCTGCCTGGAATTGATGAAGAAACCAGTGAGGAGTCCCTCCTGACACCCACATCTCCTTATCCTCCCGCAGTGCAGAGCCAGCTTAGTATCACTGCTAACCTTAACCTTTCCAATTCCATGACCTCCCTCGCAACTTCCCAGCATTCCCCAGGTCAGTGAATGTCATCTTTATATAAATCTGAGTAATATCACTGTTCCAACATTAGGAATTCCCTTGTTGTCAGGTTAAGCAGTTTTTGCTCCTTTTTGTCAGGAGGTTTATTTTACACTTCTTCTTTTCCTTGTAGCTGACTGGAATGTTGTTATTCGGTAAAGCTTCCTGCTTTCAAACAGTTATACGTTGGACCGTGAAATGTTTAGAGAGTTCACATACATAGTGTTCAAGGTTGATAAGTTCAAGAGCGACCCAAAGTTATTTGTTGTTTAGAATTACAATCCCCTCACTAGATGTGCTGACCGTGCCCTAAGGGTGCCTGTGTCGCTGACACAGCATACTGTGTCCAAAAATGCACGAAGTGACGTGGTACCCCACTCCCCTGCTGCCAGTAACAACTGAGCCATCTAGAGACCAGCCTGAAAAGGTAGGAGCAAAGAAACAACCAGACAAGAAGGCCATCTCAAGGAAATAACATCTTAAAGCCCGTAAGCAGGTTCCTTGCTGTGGAGTTATCCTTAGGTCCAAGTGGGAAAGGTATACTTTTCAAAAAAGGACCCTTTTCAAAGGTAAGAAAAAATATTTTTTTCTTGACAGAAGGAAAGTTTTTATTCACATCAGTGTGCCTGCTTTAAGAACACACAGTATGCTAAACCCAGAGTGGTGGTTCACAGTCAACACACACGTAATTTTTATAGACGTTTAAAATGTCTATACAGACTCTGCATTTCAACATGCAACTAAGAGGTAGATATACTGAGAAGTAGCAGCTGATAGCTCAGTGGGCACACCTACCGGGTCCCAGGCTCCGTCAGTGCCAGAGGGAATGATTTCATGCAGCCTGGTCGACCCTGGGGTGTTACTGCTTCTAGAGTCGATGCCATTGTCTGTTAGGGTGACAGTGGGTACGGAAGGAAAGCTTCTCCTATGGTCATATTTTCTATTCAGAAAGATGCTTTTCTAAAATGGCTTTTTTTAAGATTTTGTGTTCAAAGCCCCATCATTTGAAAAATTTACTGTGAAGCCCCTCATTCTGTAAGGAAAGTTACTGTGCATCGTTCCTTTAAGAGTTAGCATGGGTTTTCTTGTTGAAAGCCAAATGATGCGTTACAACTGTTTTGTGATGTTCAAGATCCATGAATATTACAGAAACCCAGGGTTATACCCCCAGTTTTACAGGAACATTTAAACATATAAATCTGAAGTTTCTGACAAATTTGGCAAAAATTCATATTATAAACCATTATATTAAATAACTGTATTTATGTATTAAGCTTTGGTCAGCAAAAAAATCCAATTAATTGATCCAGCATTTATTTATCAATCTTCTCACTGTGCCTTGTCAGGCTGTACCCCAACACCTCCACCCCCAGCCCACTGCTAGCAAGAAATAAAAGAATGCTGGCCAGCGTTTCCCCCCACCTCCCCATGTAACCGTGTTCATTTGCCCCCCGTCACTCATTCCCTAGGACAGTGTTTCCTCCAAGTGTGGTCCTTAAGCAGCAGCAGCAGCAGCAGCATTTCAGAGCTTGTTGGAAACGCAACGGCTCGAGTCCCAGCCAGCAGTCTGTGGTTTGATGAGCACCCGGTGGCTCTCATGCACACCAGGGTTCGAGAGCACCGCCCTCGGCTCTGCTGGTGCCCTTGCCTCATTAGTGGTGTTTCAGCTGCTAACTCAAGGGCAAAACTTAAAGTTGACTTTCTTCTAGATGTCGCAGCCTCTGAATTACTTCCCTCACCACTGCTCCCACCCTTTAAAACCTCAGCATTTTGGAGCTGCAGGGACTGTAGGAATTATTGTGTTCTAGGCTCGCAGAGGTTCAGAAGAGCTAAATTAATTGCTTTCCTGTACAGTTCTTACCTAGAACCAAGGCCAGCGCTCTCTCTACCACACTCACTGCTTTCTGTGGCCGTGATGTGTGTATCATCTTCCTGCCCTTCCTTTCTTTTTTCTTGTTTGTCTGATTATTGCTGTCTCGTTACTTCCATCTACCTTATATTAAATCCACCCTCCTTTTCTCCTGTAGAGCTGTTTTCTGGGTTATTTGTTATTTATAATGATAACAGTGAGAAAATTCATAGACTCCCTATATTGGTTCTCTTGTTTTTAAAGTTTGTTCATTTTGAGCAAACTTTTGCCTCTTTGGCTACTAAAGTGGTGCTTACCCAGTCAAAATGATTCGTTAGGTTTTTATTTAACTCTTGTTTTTTACCCAGGTTATTTGCTAGGGGGATTTCTGCCCATCTTTGCCCACTAACGGAAACAATAAAATAAAAGTACCAGTGCAGGTTCCCCTGGTAGTTGCTTAATTGCTTATGTTCTGTATTGATGGGACATTAACATATCATTTCCTTTTTTAAAAAAAATAGTCCTATTCTACAGGCTCTTATTTAGCATTGCTTATAAAAATGGGAGAATAGCGTGTAGGGTTTTGGTTACATTTTAAACCAGTGGTTTCATGGAACTCCAGTGGTTCTGAGTAGCCTGCTGCGCCCTGGTATTCAGCATTTACAGTCTCTAAGTTGTAAATGGTGTGCCTTTTGGTTTGCCAGGTTATTTTCCTACGTGTTTTTGGAGAAAGGGTTTATCTTTTCAATAGTGACTTTATTCTCCCACAAAACCCATTCTTATCTCTAATTCGTGGGCTAATCATCTCCATGCAAGGATCCTGGTTTATCTCTATACCAAATGACTGTGTTTTTGTTATTTGCTCTCATGTAATACCTCTTATAAGAGTTAATACTTTGCTTGTAATTAGGTATATACTGCTTTATATCTTTAGCTCCACATAATCTTACATCCTTATCTCCTCAATTTGTGGAGCTGAGTTTGCTGATATCAATGGGCTAGAAGAAATGATGACTCTTAGCCAGATTCCTAACTCAGTCCAGCGTTTCAACTTTGCTGTTTAGCTGTATAGAAACCAGAATATTTTTCTATCTCCACTCCCATCAGCCAAGTCCCAGCAGGAGTGTTTCAAAAAGCTCTGTGTGGTTTGTTATCAAATCACTCAACATCACCCCACACCCGGTCTACGGACTTGGAGCAGGTGACTGCTCTGTCGCCCTGTGTGAAAACGCTAAAGGGGCTGATCCGCACACAGCTCAGCTTCTTGCTGCAAACTTCCCACGTCAATGAAAGATTCTGCTTTCTAGATCCGTGGTGCTTAGCAGGATCCGCGACTAAATGTATTTTCTTGTGGTTGCCAACCTTGTCTGCTGTCCAGTCAGCTAGGGAAGAAATTCATGAAATCCCACCCCAACGCCCCAATCATTAAGCCTTACTTAAATTAAAATTTGGGTGTTAATTCATCAGTCACCAGCTTTTGAGGAAGTGATAGTCACTTACATAAAGCATTTGTCTCTGAAAATGCACTCTTCCTGACAAATTATCTTAGCCCTCGTGTCTCTCTCCTTACCACAGAGAGGTCTGTTTTATAAATCCGTATTTGAAAATGCATAAATGACTGTCTTCTGACTCCCTCCTGGGTAGAAACCACACTCAGCCTCAGTGGGGCCAACAGACAGTGTCCAGAGTTTTAGCGCGTGTGAATTTGTGTGAAGTGCGGTCCTTTTAACTGAATAGACATAAAACTTCGCCTCTTCAGATTTTCCCAAATGCCTCTGAAAGAATCCTGAAGAGAAGGCATAACACTTACTCTACAATACATAAAAGTATTTCAAATTGGCCATTGTGAGCCGTTATTAGAGCTGCTGTAGCTGAGCTGGATGGATGTGAATTGAAGAACCAAGGGTAAAACTAGAAAATAAACCCTGTCTACCTAAAGATGCTATATATGGGACTTTCTTTTCCGTAAGTCCAAGCCAGGAGTGGTTCTTTGAGATGAGGAGCAATAAAGCCTTTTTTGAAAGCCATTTCAAGTGCATTGTCCCTGCATCTTTAAACAGCAAGTGCACCAGAAATAAAAATCAGGATGGAATTGTATGGACTTAGTACTCATTAAAAAGAAATTAAATAGCTCAATTTCCAGTGTGAAGTTTAACTTATAACTTACCAAGTTCTCCTAATATTTTTCACACTGTAATTTAATTCAGTAAACATTGGAGCACCTATTTTGTAGGCGTATACTAGGCACGCTGGGACATTGAAAGACGGAAGACCCTGGTCACCAAAGATCTGACAGTTTTTTCCTTTGGGTCTCAATATTGAGTTTGGAGCTGAAGTTACTTCCTTCTGATCATAAATTCTACGTACACACAGTCATTTGATTTCTAAGGACAAGAACAATACCACAGTACTCTGTGGGAGATGACCAAAACTCTGGATGCTAATGCTGTAGACATTCATTGTTCCCTACACATGAGGGACTCTGTTAGCCCCAAGGGAATGAGGGAGCTAGCAGCACATGCCACCTGCCCTCCAAGAGTCAGTAGACTTGAGAACAGTAACAGCTGTGAAGTGTGCACAGGTAACTCTTCTGATGCGTCTGGTGGTACTTGTCATGTCGTACCTTGTATTATAAAGTATTTTGATAGTTCAGAGGGGTATTTGTTTGGAAGAATCAGGTAATAATTATGGCAACAATTTTGTAATATATTCTTTACCTCAGAAAATGTGAGGTATGTATTACAATTTTCTTTAAAAGGCTGTGATCTATTTTAAATATTTTTTACTAGAAAAAAATCTTTAATTTTTTTTGATTAGCTTATTTTACTGTTAGTAAATGAACTTTTTTTTTTGGAGCGAAGAAGACCTATCAAATTGAGTTTTGTTTCCCATCACTTCTTTGTCTTTATTTGGGGCTATGTCCAGGCCTATCCATTATCTACTCCCTTTTCCCCTGTAGTGCAGGCCTCCCTCCTGGGAAGCCGAGGGGTCAGCTGGGAGTTACACACGTTCCCACAGCAGCAGTGCTGGCGGCTGTGTGCGCAGCGATAGTTCACTGGAACCGTTTCTCTGAATGTGCAGGCACACCTTGTGTGCTGCGCCCCACTCTGTCGGCCGCACAATGTTGCACGTTTTACAGACTGCAGGCGAGCTGCTCCACCAGCAGGACGGCTGCAGCTTGCGTTGTGGTGGTGGTGGTCTGGAACTCAGCCTGAAGTGCCCGAGATGGGCCTGCAGACTTGGCTGAGCCAGTAGCACTCCTAATACGTTTCCCAGGGTTAAACTGTCTTGCTCGTAGAAGAAACTTACTTTGAGACTACTTAAAACATTCACATCATTTCAGAGATTGTCAGGGAACTGCTTGTGGTATCTGCAGACCTTTATTTGGTGTGTCCTTGATTTATTTTTCTTTTTTCTTTGTTATTGCCTTATATTTAAAGGCTAAAAATAATTGTAAACTGAAGAATTGCTTGATGTAATTTCTGCCAATTTTTTTATTCTTGTTTTTAAGTTTAATTCTTGATTTAAACTAAAATTCTTAGTTGTATAACGAAGGTAAAAACACAGCTATCTATAAAATTGTAAATTCTACCATTTATTTATAGAGTGTAATATTTAGGAAATTAATGGTCAAAGTTCAAAATTAAAACCAGATTCCTTTTGAAAATCAGGGAACATGATAATTATCCAGCATCTAATCGTCTTTGACCCTCTTTAAAAATCTTACGGACGTCACTCACTCCTGTTTTTTCTTCCACTCTGTGTCTGCGAAGCCTCTCTGCCTTGCTCTAAATCAGCAGTGTCCATGCAGCTGTTTCCTCATTAAGGTACTCTTTACTTTCACCGTCTTTGCACGAAACACCGCTTTCCTTGCTCTCGTCCCGGGCACACAGCATGAGACTTCATCCGGCAGTCCCTGGAGGCACAGTCTGGCTTAGCACCTGAGGAACTCTAAAGGCACTGCTTTAAGGTCTGGATGCTTACTGACGCTGCAGGACCCTGTACCCTGTCTTCGGCAAGGAGACCGAGGACAAGGAGCTGCTCCAGCTGTCCCCAAACACTGAAGATGCAGTACCAGCCCTGGACTAACACGGGGAGGTTAACAAGAAACCCTGGGCAGAGTTAACAGAGAAAGCAGGCTCTGTAGTTTGAGGAAGAGCCTTCCCCAAATACAAAGCTAACCCCAGTGTTTCCTTACAAATTAAAGCTGGCTGTCCACTCTGTCACCCCTGTTTTCTTAAAAAAAGGAGTATGGTCCTTAGCTCCAATTTCTAAGAGGGGAAAATGTGATACACTCATGTCTGCTTTATAAAAGGTGCCTTTTCTTTCTTTTACTCTTTTGTAATTATTATGTAGAAAGATCAGACCTCATAGAAAAAGTGTTGGCAATTGATATAAGTCCATCAATTTTTAAATTATTATAGTTACTATTTTATATTTCTAACTCAAAATACAAATATTTCTAAATATATATTTAACATGTGTCCATGAATGTATTTACTATAGCATAGGAAGCTATCGTTGCCTTTTCCTCTGAGAAGATTTCTTAGTTTTTGTACTTATTTACATTAGCTTCAGTAATTTTGCACATTCTGGCATAAAATTCAAGTTCCATGCATTTGTTCCAAAACTCCTTTCAGTACATCCTTGGTCCTTTTTACTTCAGGTGTTAGGGGAGTGTTAATTCGCACCATTGTCGTGTTGTCCGTGCGCACAGCCTTCACGTGGTAGCAGGCGCTCTGAGCCTTCCGAAGGCCCTTCGAAGCCGGCGTGCCTGCTGTGCTGCGGCCGCCACTCCGAGAACTAGAGCCAGGCCAGGGCCGTGATCCAGCCCAGACCTTCCTGGGTCTTCCGACTTGCCTGCCTTCTCGGGCGTGTGATCCGACTTTCGAACAGGCTCGCCCTGTTAAACACGTAGCGAAGTAGGCAGTGCAGGGTCAGAGCCTGCGGGCGCGGGCGGTATGGCTGGGCTGTGGTTGGGCTTTCGTTTTCGCTCTCCTCCCAAATTACCTGACCCGTTTTCTTCAGCTTCTCAAGAACTGAAAGGGATCCAGTCCTTTTTACTATGTCATGAAAACATTAGATTCTAGTTTGGAAAACCAGTTTGGTGTTTTAAAAAATAAAGGAATTTTTTAAAATTGTTTTAATTATTTGTCAGGCTGGATCTGTGTTCCTTGTCAAAATACACAAACCCTGATACCTGCCTTCAAGGAACTTATGTTTGAGCAGAGGAAATAGACATGCAACTTAAACAACTGAAATGTAATCTAATACTCATTTTTCCCATTTACTCGACTCACTAAAGTTTGTCCAAAAACGCCTTTTATTTAGTATTTTCTCTTTATCTGTAACCACCACAATTCATCGAAGCCCAGTGCTTGTTAATGCGCTGCTGTAGAGAGGTGCCAGCTTCCACTGCCCTGCATGTTCCTAACTGGTCGTACATTTGACCACAGCATTCCGGGGGCGGGGGTGGGGGGTGGGGTTCAAACCAGCAAATCAGAACCACATACATTTTTACCTTTATTTCCTTCAGGTGGTAACCCCTGGGTTTCTGCCACCTCGTGGATTTTTGCTTTTGTGCCCACTGAGGGACAGAAGGGAGAGCCAGTGCATGGGGTATAAGAGACTAGAATGCGAAGCCTCAGAGAAGCCTTGGTGAGAAGTGCAGCACCAAGTTCGCTCACCAGTTTAAAGTAGAGCAGGTACCGGTGCGGGACGGTCTGGCTGGTCATCTGAGAATTTTCCTATGGAATGCTGAGACCAGTCCTTCACCAACTTCTAGAGAGGTTTCTAGATTTGATTTTAGAAAGTAAAAGAAAGACTGCTGCCCAAATTCTCCAAAGTGAGAATGATGCTTAGAATCCTAAATGCCACACTCCGGTACTCTGGTCTTTCTACCATCACTCTGTTCCATACAGCTTGGCTTTTTCAAGGTGCTGTATTTTGGTATAAGTATAATACATGTTTTACTTTATTGTTTTCTTTAAAATGACCGCCCAGTCAGCTTCGATCCTTAATGTAAAAAGTTTTCACTGTGAAGTTGGACTTAGGAATCACAGCCAGGCCACATTTACCTGTGTGTGACGTGCAGGGTTGGGTCACCAAGTAGGAAACAACACACACGGAAGCAAGAACTGAATTGAGATGAAAATTGACCTTGAGAGTAGAAGTAGGACCTCAATGTAGCATTGAAGTTTTGTGTTATGAATGACAGGGCTGAGTCAGTGATACTGTAGCATTTTTAATTAAAGGGACACGTGCTCATCAGGAGAGAAATAGGAGAAAAGCATACATGTAATTCCACCAGTCCTTAGACAATCACTCTTACCATTTTGGTGCATCATGTTCCAGTTGCTTTTCTTTATATAGTTGAGGTCATGGTGTGTGTAAAATTTTGTGATTTATTTTTTTACCCTTAAAATTTAACAAAAGATAAATAGGGCTTTTATTATTTTTATATAGCTGTGTGAAGGTTATTTGCTTAACAAAACAGAAAATCAAATATTCTTAGTATTTCTTTGAATTCACCTTCACCCTAGTGACTTCATCTGTGTGACTACAATTTTTAACAAAATATTTATTGATTGATTTTTAGAGAGAAAAAGAGAGATCTATTTGTTGTTCCACTCATTGATGCATTCATTGGTGGATTCTTGTATGTGTCCTGACCAGGGATCGAACCTGCAACCTTGGTGTATCAGGACAATGCTCTAACCAACTGAGCTACCCAGCCAGGGCTGTAACTACAATATATATCATCTTAATTCTTAATGTTATTGAGCAGGCCATTGTCCTCAATAGAAGCATGGCCGCCTTGCAGTGTGGTGACCGCTGTCCTCCCAGAGTGAGCCACTGTCTAGCAGTGCAGGGCTGCGCCAGAGGCGGCTGCATGAGAGAGCCCAGGGCAGCATGTTGCTGGCAGAGGGCCACAGGCCCTCCTAGTGGGGGTCCACGCTCTGTCCGTCCTGATGCCTGTCTCCTAATTATTTCAGACCCTTACCTTTTAAAAGTCCTACTTTTACCAGAGTCTTACTTCCTATTAAAATGACCCCAGAAAAAGTAGCTATTAAACTGGTAGGCCTCATGCAAATTTAGGAAATGGAAGGTCAAATGCACTGATAAGTTCATGATAGAGGATCTTAAGATGGAGGAAGCTTTTTAAAAAAAATTGTCTTTTTCACTAAAAATATGGCACTAACCCCTGGAGATCAGGGGTTGCGTGCTTTTTGGCTCTGAATTACAGCCATCACATTTTAATATGAAACATTCAATTCAACCAGTATTACTGAAAATGACATCAACTAGGTCTTAGAGCAAAACAAAAACAAATCTTTTTGAAGGATCTTTTCCCTTCCGGTGCCTTTATTCTAGCAGCGGAAGTAAGATGTGTACAAGCTGTGATAGTGCAGTCAGAACGTAGTAAATCTGAATGCCACCGAAAATCAGGAAGGAAAACGGAGAGGGTAGTTCTGGCAGGAGACAGAAGAACGCATCAGGAAGGAAACGAGGGGAGAATAAATGTGGATTGAATTTTGTCCTGTAGAGCTAGGCAAGGCACATGAACAAGTTCAAGGCCCTTTCAGATGATGAGCAGCCTGCTTTCAATTTTGATGTTTCTTTTTTAAATAGCTCTGGAGAAAATGCAAATTCATATGCGGAAGAGAGTGAAAACTCATCCAGAATCCTGTTTCCCAGAGAAAAGTTCTGTGAACTTTCATGGCGTGTTTCCTAACGTTCATCCTTTCACACATGTGGTTGGATTAGGACAGATTTAGGGGTTGTGCTCGGCTCTTGGAGAAGTGTTGCTGGCACTTGTAACTCCTAAACAATCACTGACCTGTGCCCAGGTTCCTTCAATGAGTTCAAGACAGCAGAGCTCTCCGGAGCCGGTGCAGTCAGCCCTGTGCCTGCAGGTAGATAGATGCCTTATGCTCTGACTTGAATTCAAGGCCGAGTTCAGGTGAAGGCTGTGTGGTCCCAGAAGGCAGTCATTGCAAATCTATTTCCTGTCCATGAGCCAACAAATAGATGGATGGGTCTACGTACATTTTCTAGGACATAAAGTTTTAGATTTGAAACGCTACTTTTCATCCAAAAGTGAAAAATTTTCCATTCTCAAATTTAACATTTATTTTAAAGTTCAAACGGTATAGATAAGAGCAAAGTAAAAATTACCTGAAATAACACCATCCGAAAATAGCGTATTTTAGCAAATGTTTTCCCAGCCTTTTTTCCCCCTACTAAATTATGGTCATCTTTTTTTCTGTATCAGTAAATGTCAATCAGTACTTCACCCTTTGTACAAACTGCTAACTCCCCAGCTTTTTGCTTTCCCACCAGTAGCTGTGCTAAAAGGTGGGTATAATCAGTGTAATTATTTTGGTAGATTTTGTTGAAGTGTAACAGGAAAGAGCAAAGATCATAAGTTTACAATCTAATGATCTTTTAAGAAGTAAGTAAACACACTTAAAAATCCAGCACCCAGATCAAGGAACAGAACATCACCAGCAGCCTAAGAAGCTACCCTCATGCCCTCAGTCAGTCACCACTCCCCAGGGTGACCACTAATCTGTGACCCATCTGGTTTGTAATCTTTGCCCATCTGAGGGGTAAACAGCATGTTGTTTTTGTTTCTGGTGACTGTCACGAAGGAAGGCGTGGCTTGGGTTATTTGTGGAGTTCATTGCAGGGCCCTGGTTGGGAGGGTTAGTCTCCTCCCCTAGAGGAGTGAATGGCATCTGTGTGAGGTGCAGAACGGGATGACTTGCCATGGTTGAAAAGAGGAGGTCAAAGCAAAGATTCTACATTGTGACCTTTGTGATAATATATTATTTTCTCTGTAAATGTTTGAGTTCCTTTGGGACAGGCACTATGATTAAGAAAATAAAAAGCACCTGCCTTTTCTTTTGATCTAATGAATTTCAGTATCTTCTGCAACTAGAGAGTATGTGTATTCTGTGTAGAAACCCCAGTGAAGACGTGCGGCTAGAAGCTGACCTCTGCTAAGAGCTTCTGTTTGACTTGGAGGGAGCGCCCGTCTTCCCTGGCCGCTGCCAGCCTTTCGTTCAGCTCGAGCCTGCCTGCCTCTAGCAACTTCTTGTGTTGGTTTTCTTTTTCCTTATGCTGTTTTTCTGCTGTGATAGCAAAATTTGCTTACCGAAATGGGAGGTTTTCTGTGTGACAAGTTTTCGTAAACATTCTAGCAGTTAACTATTAAAATGAAATGTGCAAAAACGATTCTCCCAGATTGTGGCTTGTACACAAGTCATAAGATCCAGCCCTGGAGCTTAACACCAGAGAGGGAGTAACTGGCCGCTCTGCTTCTCCCCAGGAATTGACAAGGAGAACGTCGAACTCTCCCCCACCACCGGGCACTGTAACAGTGGACGGACTCGCCATGGATCCGCAAGCCAAGTGCAGAAGCAAAGAAGCACGGGCAGTTTCAAACGTAATAGCATTAAGAAGATTGTGTGAAGCCTTCTTTCTTTCCTTTTTCAAGGAGACTTGACTGGCGCGGGCTCTCCACGAGGGGCCCCATCACCACCGTGCTGTGATGCTGCACTTCACGCTTGTAAAGAGCCCGTCTATCCGTCTGCCATGTTGCCGGATCAATCCTTGGAAGCATTGCCTAAATTTAATGCTGCTTTTTCTTTTAACTTCTTTCCTCCTACTTTTGGTGTGTTTGTTTAAGCAAGTGTTCAGAACGACTTCAGAGAAAGTGGGAGGTCAGGACACTTGAACTGAGAACGTCCCAGTGTGAGACAGGATGGGTTCCTCCTGCTGCTCCTGGCCCGCTGCGACAGCCGTTTGCCCAGAGCTCTGCCCTCTGTTTCCCCTTCCTCATGCGAAGCAAAGTGTTAGCCTTATGTACACACTTTTCAAGGTAGAAGTTTATGGGCAAAATACTATGATAACCCCAGTACATTTAATCTGACTTTTAGCTGTGGACTTTTCTTTACCCTACCGAACTGAAGGGACCGCAGGCGCCAGGCCTGGGTGGCCGCACACCACAGAGCCGCAGGCGAGGTGCTTGGAGGGGTGGAAGGGTTTGCTGGTTTGTCGTGGGCTCTTAAGAAACCCTAACACTTCAGTATTAGCAATAATTACAGGGAAATAATTGAGACCACAGACATCTTAACATGACTGAGTTACAGCAAAGGGTTCTGGGGCCTGACCCAGACTCAGGCATTCGAATTAGTTTGGTTTTTTTTCCAGCTGATTATCTTTTCATCTTTAAATTTGCTGAAAGTTGTTGTTTTTTGCTTTTGTAAGCCAAAACTATACTAAGTATAGTAATTATGCATTTTTCCCTCCTCCACTTCACTGAATAATTCTGAGCAGGGTAACCAGTGAACAAAGTGTTGAAAATCGTTCCTACAAGGTAACCTTTACAGATGTTCGCATTAGCTCCATAGCAAAGTGGAATGGTACGTGACTTTTTGAGTAGCTGTTTTATTTTGTTTAATAATTTCCCCAGAAACAGGGAATATGATGTATATTAACAAAAATGTCTTTGATACAATATAGTTTAAAAGTCTTGTATTCTTCTCCCTTCTCTCCAAAAGAATCAGGAATCTCTTTAGCAAAACATTTGGCTCGTGTGTGACAGAACCACGTTTGATCACTGTGAAAGGACTGGTCAGCCTGGTTGGTGTGACAGTAGAGAACCGCCAGGTGCTGCTGCACCACGCGGGATGGACCATAATGGCTTGGGGTTTCCATGGTGACGCAGATCCAGTTTCTCTGGGGTGCCTGTAGTGTACAAACTGATTTGACTGCAGTGAGCATATTAGTGTCTGGGATGTTATTGTTTAGGACTAAAACATATTTATTACAAAAAGATACTACCCCTAGTCCCAGGTTCCCTTCATATTTTAAGGTGTGATGGCTTCAGGAGGGGAGAGAACCCAGGGGAGGGGGCAGTTTCCAGTAGTGCTATTTCGTAAGTGGATTTCAGTAAATTAAATTCCACAGCTAAATCAATAAGTAATGGTACATGTAAGTGTTCTGATTTTATTAATATAACACGTTTCACATTTATCCACACAGTAACAATGTAATATGTTCATGTAAATAAAATTGCTTTTGATATTCAGAAATAACAAGAATTTAATCTTTTTAATTTGTTTACAGTCCTGGGAAAAGCAAGAACCATTTGCCAAAATAAAAGGAAAAAAAAACCTTAGTACTAACGGTATTTTGGCATAGAATTATTGGAAAATATCGAAGACAGGTGCAGTCAACTAAACTTTTGTTTTTAACTATTGCGGAGGCTGCATTAGAATAGAGTGTTCGTAATAACAGAGCGACCACGACCGTAAAGGAGCTAAGACTAGAACTGAGTTCAGAAGTAGGTCCTTACAGCCCAACGCCAAGGGCGCCGAGCCGCTGCCCAGGCCTGGGCTCTCGCACACCCAGTGCTGCTGGGGTAGGTCTCCCCACCTTGGCTCCTGGAATAGACGCAAATGTGAGCCTTTAGTCGTTTGGGTTCCCGGTTTTCCTCTCTTTGTGGGGGTTGGTGCCTATGACAGCGGGTATTGTTATGCTATTCTGCTTCTCCCATCACAATAGATAAACTTCCAAAGGTTTACTGTTAAAACTATTTTTCCGTAAACAAGTTTTCCACGGTATGGTATTCCTTTAAATGTATTCATTACTTCCCTCTAGTGTGTGAATGGGGTGATTCACTCGAAGCGCCTCACGACACGGTCAGCGTCGCACAAGTCAAAACTGAGCCGCAGAAGTGCTTTTTACCAGTGCACCCTGAGATTGAGCAACTCTCCAAGTTTCAAATTTTCCTTGTCTACAGAACTTCTGATTTCCGAGGAAAATCTAGCTTTCCGAATAACTGATGGACGACAAGTCTCTCACCAGTATGCTTCCCCTGAGAAGGGAGATACTGTTTTAGGCCTCATACTGTAATCTGCACGAGAAGTTCTGGCGTTCAGAGCAAGTTGCCCATTTTGCAAAATCTGATGTTTTATAAAGAACATTATAGGTCATGTGTTTTTGGTTTGTGGATGTTTCCCCTTTTTATTCTTTTTGTTGTTGTTTTTTGTCGTCGTCCCCCGACTCTTTGAAGACGAAAACATACATTCCTCATGTATGTGTTGTGCATAATGTACCTGCTTGTCACCACTCCAGCCCCAGGGCCGTGCCCTCATTTGCCAGCATGGAGAACACGGTGCGGTGGCCTCGGGGGACAGCGGCACGTGCCCGTCCTTATCCACCCGGCGCCTGAGCGCCGTGCATCCCTGGGTGCTGGCACTGGCGGGCCCCCAGGGCACAGCCCGCTTCCACCCCACAGAAGGGGTACGCTGGGGGCACACGGTGGAAGCCAGCAGCCCTTCCTGCTTGGTGGGCTTTGGGTTGTTCCATTTTGTTTTGGGGTTTTTGAGTTTCGTTTTCATGCTGCCCCCTCACTCCCTGACGTAATGAGGCGTCTTACTCGGTGTCATGCGACGGACTTACACGAAAAGCCACTCTAGTGTCAGCCAGACGGTTTTTTAATGCAGTGTACTCACCTGTAAATAGTCTGTGTAAAATTTGACAGAAAAGTATATTTACTACACTGTAAATACATGTGATGACATATTGTATTATTTTGCTTTTTTGTAAAGCAGTTAGTTGCTGTACATGGATAACAAACAAAAATTTGATTATTCTCGTGTTAGTGTTGTTAACTTTTTCCCGTGACTGCATTACATCACTTAAAGAAAATGCTGTGTATTGTAAACTTACATTGTATATGAATACTTCCTCTCTTTTCCATCAGACCTGAACCGGGGCGGTTCGTTCCCTTGTCTACACCCTTGTGACTGTCAGCAGCTGTGCGCCAGCAGGGAAATACCGCCCCACAGACAAAACCTGTCACTGCGGGGGAACTGTAGAAACCCACTTCAGATCATTGTCGTCCCCACCCCACTTCCCTCCCTGTGTATGTACTCCCCCGCCCCACTTTTTTAAGTAAAATGTAAATTCAATCTGCTCTAAGATGTGGGGAGTTATTTAATTTCTTCACACACATCAGCGTTCTTTTCTCACTACCCTCCCCACCCCCACACTCCTCACTGGTCTTTTGGAACGTTAAGGCCATTTCCTTTCTTCTAAGGAGTTAAGGCCATTTCTTTTCTTCTAAGGATGACGGTTCTCCTCCCCCTCGCCCACCCTCCCACTCCGCCGTGGGTTTCTATTTCCAGAGCCTCTCAACTGAAGGTAAAATAAGTCATTTTGGTGTACTATGTAGGGGAAGAAAAAGTTTTCCTTTAGCCCTTAGGGCTCCGACTGGATCTGAAAACTGAGCTGCTGTTAACAGGAGAAAAGAACATACAAATTTATTTGATACGACTTTTCTGTGACAGGGGAGCCTTCGTAAGGAAATGAAGACCTGAAGAAACGGTCAAACCCAAGTGTGTCTGTGCTAGGGCCGTGGCAGCCTGGGACCCAACCTGCACTGCCTGCAAGGGGTGCCTGCACCCCCAAAAGGTCACGCTGCAGCATGCTTCCTTGTCCTTTCCCATGTGCCGACAGTCCAGCTTGCCTTGATAAAGAGCATTAAGCCTGTGGGGTGACCGGGTTCAGAACCACCCCCAGGGAGGCCACTTCCTCAATATAAAACGGAAGTCACCCTGGAACCTTAATACAGCCCGTTCCTGGTCAGAAGTTCAGGGAGCCCAACTTAAATATGTTCAAGGGGAGAAAATGTCCAGGTGTCATCTCAGCTTGCTTATTTGCTCAAGGAAACCTTCTCAGTGGTTATAATGGCGCCAAGCCCTACGCCAGGCGTTGCGGAAGCAACAGAGGGAAGAAGGTTGGCCCCCGCCCTCTGTGAGCTCGCAGTGTAGTGAGGAAAACAGCCATGTCAGCAATGACCAGAGTGTCCCCAGGTGTGGACTAGGTCCTCAGACGGTTGCGGAGTGACTGGCAGGATTGGTGACTGAGGATTTGGGTCTTGAAAGGTGGCCCACAATTTTGCCTGGGGGAGGTGTGTCCCACCAGTTGAGCTGTGGAAAAGAGGGTTGTGGAATCCGGATTGTATCAGGTCACTGAGGCAGGGGACAGCCTGGCCCGAGAGCTGCTCATTACAGTGTTGTGGTCATCAGCTGCTGTCTTCCCGGTCACATCCTGGCCTCCAGATACAGGCGCCATGCCCCGTTCAAGGCGCTGGGTGCCTGGCTGCTGAATGACAAGGCTCTGTGTTACCGGGGAACTCTGTAAATAGGTTAATAGAGGAAAGGCCCCCCCTCACAGTAGCACCCCCGTGCGAGTGCCTCCCAGATTGGAGGTGATGTACATAAAGACCTATAGAAAACTCTCATCCAGACTTGAGTTCTCACATTATCAGTAATATTTCCGACGTGTATTTTGTCACCTTGTGCATTTAGAAAAACAAGATATATTTAACCCCACAAGAGTAGGGAAGGGATCACCAGATAAAGTATAGTTCTTTAAGAAGGAATCAATTTTCCTGTATGAAAGTCCCTGTGTTGTCCCTGTTCTCGCGTTGCTGCCGAGTCCATCCCCACAGCGCCTGTCCACAGACGGGCAGGTGAGCCGAGTGTATGGAGGCAGACCACGGTTCTGGGTGCGGAAGTTGAATCTTGTAAAGTTGGGTTTTCCCAAGTGAAATCCCACTTCCTATCGAGATTCCCACTGGGCGAGAGTGTGTCCCAACTAAATGCTCCAAGGGTTCGCTTTAGAGAATAAGAAAGCAGAGCTAAGAAAGAAAAAGGAATTAGGAGCTTAGTTGGAAACTTTTCTTAAGATATGCAACATAGAAACTCTTTAGTATTTCATAAAACTCTGATAACAGTCATTAGACTGGATGAGTCGGATGGAACAGGCAAAAAGGCCCAGATTATGCTACGGTTTTTATAAAAGCACCAGTAACCCTCAAGTTTTATTGGTTTAAAAGCCACAACAGCTCTGCTTTCAGGTCTGCTGTCCCCAGAGGGACTGACCGTTGTGCAGAAGGGCAGGGACGGGACAGTGCTGCCCCGTCCTGGGATGCTAACACTGTCCACACCTGCACTGTCCGATATTGTCCCCCAGCCATGTGGGGCACTAGAATACTTAGAATGTGGTTTAAAGTAAATTCGAATTAAATAGTTACTTGTGGCCAGTGGCTACCAGATTGGAGGGCCTTACACTAACCATTAAAGGCCTGAGGCCAGATGTTCGATCACTCTTGTCACATCACTGCCAGAACTTGTCACAGAGCCCCCCCAAAATCACAAGGGCCAGAAAGAGCTACCCTCCCCTGCCTAAGAGGAGGCTGCAAGTGCCGGCCAAGGGCACTGTCTCGGTCCCATAACGGGGAAGGACTTAACCTAAGGCAGTGGAAGAAATCCTCAAGAGTACGTGTTGACTACCTTAAGAGGTTAAAAAGTCCCATGTCCAAAACAAATAGTGCACCTAGAATTTGAAGGCCAACAAACAGGGAAATTGCTCTCATTACAAAGAGCTCAAAAAATAAATTTTAAGAAAAGACCCAGTTAGAAAAAGAACTAAGCAAAAGATGTAAGCCCCACGGAAAGAAGACACTCTACCAATTGCTGATTACTGTCTGGTGGAGAAGGTCACCGCACTCACTAGTACACAAAAAAAGATACAAACCCAAACAGTTAAATACCATTTTCATCTGTCAAAGTGGCAAAGATTTGTTTAACTAAGACTTGGTGCCGGTCTGGAGCGTGGTGTGACGGGCTCACTGGTACACCTGGCCTCATCTTTCCGTGTCACTGGCCTTCGAGTCGTCCACACCATCTGCCCAGAAACACTGTATCTGGGAGTCTGGCCTAGAGAAGTGACCATGAAGCTGAGACACCGAAGCCTCCCTGTCTCTGTTCCTTAGGGCCTCGGTGCCAAGGGGTCATCCCAAGTCCAGGAAGGGAGTCGACATCAACGTCAGGCCGTGCTCTCGTCAGCTGACTCCAGTGTGTCTTCGTGCACACTCACTCGGGTGTCTCGTGCATGCACACTTACCTTTTTAATACAGATTTTACCACTGGAGGCCCATATGCCTGGGTGACCCAGCTGAAAGGAAGACCTTTGGCTCTTGGCAAGTGCACCTCCACTTTCTCCTTCCGCAGGGGAGACCCCTCCTCTGGCCTCTTACTGCTAGCTCCCCCTTACTGAGTCCCACTGCCTGCCAGCCACTGCGCCAAAGGCTTTCCACACCTTAGCTCTGCTGTCCCCAGCAGCCCCACGCGGTGGTGCTATAAATACCTGTTTTAAGGTGAGAAATATGAGGGGCAGAGGTGATATGTCATTTGTCCAAGGGAAGGGGCAGCGGATAGGGAAGGCGTCACTGAGCATCCTGAAAGTACTCCAGGAGAGTCCAGGTGGAGTTCTGTAAGAGCAGAGCGGTGAGGGCAGCTCACTCAGGAAGCCTTCTTGGAGGAGGTGGCATTGGAAGAATGGCTATGGGCGGGGGGAGGAAGCTAGGACATTCCAGGCAGAGGGAACTGTGTGTGCAAAGCGAGCCGGGCATTTCATCGATCATTCCCTGTGCAGTCATTTGTCTTGGGACCGAGGCCCATGCCACACACAACCCCTGGAAGACAGTAAGTGCTCAGTAGGTGCGTCACAGAGTGTGGCAGGCTGCGTTGCTGTTCTGCCGGGTCTTACAGAGCGGAGGGTAGAGCCTGAGTGTAGAGGGCCTGCCCGCCTCCTGCCTGCGCTGAAGACAGAGGAGTTTTTCTGTTCGGCAGCAGGGGGCAGCAGAGAAGGCTGAAAGCAAGGGAAGGCGGATCTGAGGGGACTTCAGGCGGCCGAGACCTAAGGAACCTGGAGGTAAATGCTGGTGCCCCGGCCAAAAGCCACCTTTAGGAGCCATTTCTGCATCTGATGAAAGGATTTGGAGCCCAGCTGGATAGCATAAGTAAGGTATCGGCATTCTTCTTGGAATCCTGGAAGGAACGTTCGTCCTGCTCCCTTCCGAGGGTCAGAAAAGGTTCTGGGTGGGTGCCTGCGGTGAGTGAAACCTCTGGGTTCCCAGGCACCCCTCCCAGCGAGGAAGGCCAAGGTCTCAAGACACCCTGCTCACCCCGGGCACAGCCCAGCCCTGCCGGGGGCCCAGGCACCCCCGGCAGCGCTGGCTGCATCTGTAGGCAAGCTCTGGTGTCAGAGTATTTCAGGATGGCTGAGAAGGCAAGTGGGTTCACACCAACTTCTTCCTCTCCAGGACGATAATTATTCATGGTTAAAAACAAAGCAAAACAAAAGCAGCAGATTGTGAGCAGGAAGACAGTGTGAATCCCGCCCCAGTTCCAGACAACGTGGCCGATGACGTCGAGTCCCTAAATGAAAATCAGCGGTGCTTCTGCCGTTCGGTCTGCTTCCAAACCTCTCTGTGCTGCCGCCGGCACGACCGCACGTGCCGGGCACGTCACGTTCATTTGCTCATGAAAACCCTGTAGGACCTGTGCAAGGTAGGAACTGCCATCCCCACAATACAGATAGGAAAACCGAGGCCCGGGGCCATTCACGTTCCAGAGTCATAGGGCTAAATGGGCAGCAGACCTTGGGAGTCCAACGCCTGACTCTTTTTTTTAAGACTTTGTTTATTTATTTTTAGAGAGGGGGAAGGGAAGGAGAAAGACAGGGAAAGAAGCATCGCTTTGTCGTCTCTCACACCCCCAGCTGGGGGCTTGGCCCACAACCCGAGCATGTGCCCTGACTGGGAACCGAACCCGCAATTTTTGGTTCACAGTCCAGTGCTCAATCCAGCCAGGATCTAAACCCTGACTCTCAATAACCGGTACCTATGGGACACACAGTGTGTCGGACTCTCAATGACCTTTCATGACTTCTACACACTGTGTGTCCCATAGGTACCAGTTCCCCGTGGCTGCTGTAACAAATCATCACAAACGTGCCGGCTTAAAACAGGCATTCCCTCACAGTTCTAGAGGCCGGAAGCCTGACATCAAGGAGTTGGCAGGGTGGCACCCCCTCCAGAGGCTCCAGGAGAGATTCTTTCCCACACCTCTCCCAGCTTTGGGGGCTGCCTCGCTCTGACCTCTGCCCCTGGGGCCATGTTGCCACCTTCTCTGTGTCAGATCGGCCTCTGCTTCCCCGTGAGGATTCGTGCGACAGCAGGTAGGACCCGCCCAGCTCACCCACGCTAATCTCCTCACCTCTGGCTCCTCGGCTTCACCACATTCACAAAGACTCCTTTTCTGACAAAGTGACATTTACAGGCCCCATGCATGGGGACGTGGGCACCTTTTCAGGGGCCACCTTTCAGCCCACCATACTGTATGCGCCCATTCCTTCCTTAATCCATCCCTTCAGAGACCTTAACTGTGGGTATCGGGCAGCGTGCTAGGAGCCGGGAGCTGGAGAATCAAAGGAAAAATGACAGAGCTGTCCCTGCTGTCTGGGACTTTGTGGTCACTGTGTGATCTTTCATGCCTGTGTCCCAGATGCTCTTGACACATAGCAGGTGGTAGAGACGTCAGGACAGTCACAACAGCTGGGACTGAGGACCTGTGGCACTGTCCCGACATTTACACGTGTCTAATTTACACGTGTCACCTGGCCCTCATGACAGCCTTATCCCTGTCTGTGGGGTGGCTCCACAGGGTCTGTACTTGTCGCCTCTCTGCACAGAATGCTACGGGAGCACAAGGGAGAGGCAGTCAAGAGAGCGTGGTCAGAGAAGGCTTCCCGCAGGAGGTGTCCCTTCCACCGAATCTGGAAGGACAGGAGTGGGCCAGAGGAAGTGGGATGAGGGAGGGGTTAGGAGTGAGAAGGTACCCCAAGCAGGAGGCCAGAGGGAGCTGGGAGGCTCCCAGACAGGAGAGGGGACAGACAGGAAACAGGAGAGGCCTAAGCCAGCAGGTGGGTCCTCAGCATGGGGTCAGCCTGACCACTGTCAGGTCTCTCCCCAGAGTGAGCCAGGACCCCACTACCCCCTCCATGTGTGTTTCCCCACCATGTCACTGAGGCAGCTGCGGCTGCTGGAGGTCACCCAGAGGAAGAGGAGGAGAGGAGGGAGGCTCCTGGTCTTCTTGCTCACCTCTCCCCTCCAGGGGCCTCCTGCCTCCTTGAAGCCACCCCCTCCACCCCAAGGTCCCCAGCCTGCATCTGCTGGGGCCGCACTGTGAGCTCTCAGAAAAAGGGGTTGGGAGCCCAGGAACCTGGCCCCAGGTCCACCTCTCACCACCTGGGAAGCTTGGAAATCGCACCATCTCAAAGGGTCCTTCTAAGCACCAAGCAGGCCCTTCTGGGCTCCCAGAGCCGGGGCCCTCAGCACAGATCACATCATGTCATGGCTGCCCAGCTGTCAGCTCAGCGAGGACAGGGTCTGTGGCTGCTCTCCTTTCTTCGACTCCCAGGCACTCAACAACAAGGTGACACCTGGGAGAGAGTGCCTGTGCCACGTATGCCCTGCTGGCCACCACAGCACAGCAGTGAGCGACAGAACCAGGCCCCAGCCCATGTCCCATGGGGAGATAGGCGGCCATCAAACCATCACTCAGCAGAGACAAAATGCAGAGAGGAACCCGACAGGACGGCCAGGGGACAGGCAGGCCTTCCCCAAGGAAGGGACTTTTGAATTTGGTGTGAGCCTGTCTTTTGGGAAAACACAAGTCTGTTGTGGGCTTCGGCTAGGCTTACCTAGCATCTGTTCATGCTCAGATTGGAGGCACCTGCCTCTGCCTGCTGAGGTGGGGGGCGGGGTGGGGGGGAGAGTGAGGTCTCCTGGCTCAGTGGGGACCCGTTTGGGGGGATTTGAGAGCCAATTCCTCAGCTCGCAACAGGGGGTAGGCCCCTGCCCATCTCCTTGCTGTGTTGAGCCTCTTGGGTGGGAAAAAATGGGCAGCAGCTGACTCAGCAGGAATGAATATGAGGGTCCCTGGGCAGGCAGTGGCCCCAACTCCCACCAGCTGGCAGACTGGACCTCCAGCAACAGCCTCTTCTACCCCCACCACCGCCCCCACCTCCCAACGCCCCGCCGCTCTCCCCGATTCTCTTCCTCCTCCTCGTCCTCCGTCTCACAGGGCAGGCACACGGGGAAGTACTGCGCACAGTGGCTCCAAGCTCCGGTCACCCCTAAGAGAGCGACGACTGTTGTCCCCATTGTACAGATGAGGAAACTAGCTTCCTGCTGAGGAGCATCCAGCTGGTGGAGAGGCCCACACTCTTCCCAGATACAGGGGCATCAAACTCATTTTCACCGGGGGCCACATCAGCCTCGTGGTTGCCTTCAAAGGGCAAGTATAATTTAGGACTGTGTAAATGTGACTACTCCTTATCAGTTAAGGGAGAGCTTGGCACTGCCGCCGGGTAGAAACAAGGTGCCGGGCCGGATAAAACAAGGTGGAGGGCCGGATTCAGCCCACAGGTCTTGTGCTTGCCATCTGTGTCCTAGAACCTCCCACTTCACCCCACCCCTGCCCCAGGCCTCCACTTGCCTGCTTGTCCTCAAACTCATGGATCTGCCTTCCCAGAAGGCACTCCTGTAGGAACTAAAGTGTCAAGGGGGAAAGGGCAACTAAAGGCCAAGTTCATCCCTAAAGCTGGGGCCTGGAGAAAAGGGAACCTGCACTCTATTGGGGAAGCCACATGGTGGCTGCTGCATAGGCTATATTTAGACTTGAGTAGGAGACCACAGAGGTGGAAAGTGAGGCCCAGAGGGGTGGCCACACAGCCATGTGCATAACTGGGCCCCAGCCTACCCTGGAATCCCTGTCTGGGTCCCTGCACTGCTCTTGGCTCCTGAAGATGAGGAGGCAGGGGCTTCCTCTGGACCCTCTCTTGGCTGGAGATCAGGGTACATGAGGTGATTAAGACACATCATGCCCCGGAGGACTTCCCAGCACGGTTGGGGAGATGGGCAGCCCACCAGAAAATTATAAAACTACATAGATATCTGGAGGAAGGGACTAGAATTCAGATTAATCGGCAAGATGGGGTGCCATCAAGGAAGGCTTCCTGGAGGAGGAAACCTCTGAACTGAGCTGAAAAGCGTGAGTGGGGGTGGGCTTAACGGGAACCTGTGTTGGGGTTGGGGGTAACTGGTGCCACAAGGATCTGACATGCTGACCAGCAACAAGGTAGAGGGAGGAGAGGAGAGCCAGGCCAAGTCCAGAAGGGCCCCAGGCAGGGCTGAGTGTCACTAGGGGCAGCTGTGATAAAGTCCCAGCTGAGCGTTCCTGGGAGGAGGCTAAGGTCCAGGCCTGGAGGTTGCCTCCACTTTTCAGGACTGAGACTGTCCTGGGCTCTGAGCTTGGGCATCCAGGAAGGGGTGAGGGTGGGACCCCAGGGAAGGGGGGGAACCTCCCAAAGGTGTTGGGTGTCCCTGGGCCCTGCCACCGGCAAGCCTAGTGGAAGTTCCTAGCTTTCCCTTTTTCCTGCCCGCCCCTGGTCTTCTCTGCCTCCTCGGTCCCAGGGTCTCGGCTCCTCCTCTCTGCACCCTTCCCCAGCCCAGAGCTGGCCCCAGAGCGCTGTTGGGGAGGACGGTGTGTTCCTAGGCCCGGAGACTGTTCTTCCCAAGGCAGCACAGAGAAGGGGAAGAGTAGGGCGTCTAGATCCACCCAGACCTGGCCCGGACGGGAACGCTGACCCTGCCTCTCCCCCGCTGTGTGGCCTGGGGTAAGTAGCTCAGTCTCTCCGGGTCTCAGCTTCTTTGGACCAGGCCGTAACAATCGAACATCCTACTGTATGCCGCGCCTAGGGCATAGTGAGCGCTCCATACCCACGAAGGGTGCCGGACGGGTTGGCCGTGGGTCGGGAGACCGAGGGCAGATAAGGGGCTGTTGGACTCCGGCGGGGGTGGTCTCGGGCTCCCGCCTCGTAACCGCATTCTCCAGGGGAGGGGCGGGGCCTCTGGCAGCTCTGAGTTTCCCGGCACTTGTCGCACCCCCACCCCCACCCCGGGTTTTCCCGGGGAGGAGACGCTCTCGGTTCGCCGAGGGAAACTGAGTCAGCAGAGGCGGCAGCGGCTCGGGGCGCGAAGGGTCAGCCGGCCCGCGTGGCGGCCCCACTCGGTGCAGCGCGGCTCCTTTTGTCTGCAGTCTCCGCGCCGCCGCCTCCCGCTCCGAGCGGCGGGGCTGCAGCGCGGCGCCTGACACGGCCGCGCCCCCGGGCGGAGGGAGGCTGCGCGTCGCAGACCCACGCGGGCGGCCGGCGGCCCCGGCGGGCGCGCGGTGATGGCGGCGCGGGGCGGGCGGCGGCGGACGCGGCGCGCGGCGCGGGACTCGGGCTAACCGCGGGGCCGACCCGGATGGCGGGCGGCGCGGGCTGGGCGGGCGCCCCCGCGGCTCTGCTGCGCTCCGTGCGCCGCCTGCGCCAGGTGTTCGAGGTGTGCGGCCGCGACCCCGACGGCTTCCTGCGCGTGGAGCGGGTCGCGGCGCTCGGCCTGCGCTTCGGCCAGGGCGAGGAGGTAAGGGGACCGCGCCGGGTGCCCGCGCCCCATCCCCTAAGTCTCCGTGGCCCCCCCGCACCCCGCTTTCTTTTCCCACCGGCCTCCGAGCCCCCTCCTCCGCCCCTCCCCCAGCTTCCCTGCCTTTTCTCCCTCCCGAGGCGGTGGCTTCACCCCGGGAAGACTCCCGCCTGTGCCACCTCCTGCCCCCCCCACCCCCCGCCTGACCTGCGGACAGCGACTCCCCCTGCCCTGTCGGGCCCTCGCTTTCCACCGTTGGCGCCGGTACTGCGAGTGTCTCGCGTCACGCCCAGGGTGTCCTCTCTGCCCATCTTCCGTGACCCCCGTGCCGGTCCCTCTGACTGGTCTGCAGCCCACTCGATGTTTGGGAGAAGGAGCTGCCAGAACTCGGCCTCTGGACCCCCGTCCCTTCCCCCCTGTGGTGACTAAGACGCAGAGGTCTGTGTGCGCGGAATTCCAGGTCGCAGCGGGAGGTGTGCGCCTGGCTGGGCCTAGCCGAGAGGTGGAGAGGGCACCTAGGGGCGCTCTGCAGCCTGGTCCCTTGACTGCACCCCCTGCCTAGCATACAGAAGGAGGTGTCTGCTTGTGGCCACCCAGGTTTCTGGGTGCTTGCGCCTGCCTGGTGACACCACCCCATTCAGACTCCCACGGGCAAGCTTGGCTGGCAGCTGGTTGTGTTGGCTGCGGTGGGCCTGCCGGAGCCAGCCCTGGGGAGCGGCAGCTGAGCGCGTTTCCTGGGGGGGGCCTGCGTCTGTCTGGGGAAGCAGCAGTTATGTTGTTATCGGGGCTGGAATCTGAGGGCTGCTGCTGCGCTGGGGTGAGCAGGGGAGTATCAGTAAATGCCCCATATAGCAGTGTCCTTTAATGCTGTGGGCACAGGGACTGGTGACGGTGTGTGTGTGGGGGGGACCTGGCAGGTGAGCATCCCCACCCTCGTGCTACTGTGCATTCCGAAATGGTCTGGGGACAGAGGCCCTGAATAGTGAGTTTCTGAGGCTACCTAAGGCCTCAGGCTGGGCACGGGGAGCAGGGGGCCACGGGCCTTGAAAGGAGCGCCAGCTGGCGTTCTGTTCCTGGGACAGCTCAGGGCTAGCATTTCAGAACACGGAGAAGCCAGGGTGTGACTAGATTGGGCACCCCCTGCCTCCCTGTCACCTCCAAGTGGGAAATCATAGATAATCGTCTCTCCCTGGCACCAGGGCGTGGCCTGGACCTGGGAGTCCCTGGGAGCAGGAGGTGGAAGAGGATGAGGCAGGTGTCAAGGTTGAGAACTCAGGTAGCCCACCTCAGGATGATCACTCCGGCAGTTCTGTTGGAGCCCCCCAAGTCTTTGTGCAGACCATAGCTCAGCCCCCTGCTCCTCTCGTCTTTGCTCAGGGCACCTCCTGCAGCCACCGCGTTCCTTCCCCTTCCACAGCTCCCTGGCATGGGGAGAGCCTGACTCCCCGCTCTCAGGACGCTGGCTGCAGGGAAGAAGTCGCTGGCTCTGGCTGGAACCTGGAGTTCCAGAACCGCAGAGGCCCGGTGGTCGGAAGGGCTTTCCAGCAGTCTCTGGCAGGAGGCCATGCAGGCTCAGCCCTGAGCCCTCGCACCCCACCACCTTATTCCCAAGCTGGACAGCTCCTCTTGTTAGAGCCAAACCCGCTTGTCACTTAGCCATTGAGGATCTGCACAGGGACTCACATGGGTCTCTCTTCTGTGCAGCAGAAAACAGTGCTCCTGCCCCCTCACTCCTTTCCACCCATCTTCCCTTCTCCAGGCCAAATACCCACTGTTCCCGAAGCCCTGAGACATTCCCGTGTGACCCGGTGGGCTGGGGAGCTGCCATTCACTAGTTGTGAGACTCAGTCTTCCTGGTAATAACAGGGAGGGGCTGGACCAGGAGACCCCGCTCGGCCCCAGCACGCACACACACGCACACAGCTCAGGCTGGGGCTTCTGTCTGAGTGGTGCACCCCACTTCCCACTCAGATTAAGTTTCCGGTCACCAAAGCCCCCAGGGATCTTTCTTAGACACCTCTGCCAAGCCAGGATTCTCTCCATCCTGCAGGAGGGTCTGTGATTTCTCTCTGTTGGAAGCATGTTCTTGTATCTTGCAGAAGCAGTTTATAAGCACTGTAGAAAATGAGAAATATGGACACGCGAAATTCCCATCTCCCAGGGAGCCCCACCGTGACACCTTGGTCACGAGCTTCCAGAGCTGTCTCTGCTTTATATGTGGATTTTCTCTGGAACGTCATGCTGTGCAGACTGTTTTGTGGCCTGCTTTTTCCCCAGGAAATGATTAGCATTTTTCTGCTTCAGTAAATTTTTATACCACTTATTATTATGCAAAGCTTATTCAGATTTCTTATTTGGCCCCCAAAATGTCCATTTTTGCTGTTTTGTTTAAACCAGTTTTCTTTCCAGAACTGTGCAACTGTATGCAGGTGTGGTGACCCCTGGGTGTCTGTCACCCAAATACGGTTCTTTTTTTTTTTTTTTTTTGAATAATCGTAGCTGTTGGAGAGATCAGGCCTGTTGTCTGTGTCAACGATTTCTTGAACTAAACCTGTTATTGGCCCTATTTCTGCTCAGCATCCTCTTGTTGGTTTCATCCCACTCTAACGGACCCGAGAGAGTGTCAGGTCCTGCCGCTGTCACTCTCCTGTGCTGGGCTGCCTTCAGGTGGCAGACCCCGCAGGCGCTGCGCTTCCTGGCGGAATTGGTGAGGCCGCTTACCGGCACAGGGCAGGACCACGGACAGGGCCTGCAGGGGCGGGTCTGCTCGGGACAGTGTGCACCCCTGCTCACCGCTCACTGAGTCCACGTGTGCATCACAAAACGGGATCATCGTTTCCTCGCAGGTAGGGGATCCCTTCAAAACGCTATGTCCTCGGCGGTTTCTATTTCCTTTAGAAGCCAAGTGGAGACTGCTGGGTTTCCCAACCCATTAGTGCGTGCTCCAGGGTAGATGACTACCGTCTGTTAGATACGGGGCTCAGTGAAGCTAATTATCCACTTTTAACCAACTACCCCCCCAAACCAGGGATACCAGAATCAAATGCTTTGCAAAAATCAAAATAGACTAGGTTTCAATGTATAAAATAAATATTCATGAGGCCATACTGATATAAATAAATGATTCTATGAATACATAAATAAATGCTGGGAAACTCTCCTGTTTCAGAATAATTCAAATAACTTATGTGGATGCTTCCTCATCATGGAGGTAGAGCCTATGTCCCCCCCCCCCGCCCATAAGTGTCAGGTGTGATGGTGGCCACCTGCTAGAGAGCAAGCACAGCATGGAAGGGAGAAGGGGCAGCTTCACGGCGGAGAAGCCTGAGGGGCGCTGCCTTAGCCTGGAGGCCAAGGTCAACAGCAGTAATAAGTCAGGCAGATATGATGTGATGGAAATGACATTTTACCTGTATAATCTCCCCCCAAACCATCACCCCAGTGAGTCATGAGAAGGACATCAGACAAGTCCCGACAACCACAGGGCACCCTGCTGGAAACCTGACCAGCACTCAGCAGGAGGGTCAAGGCCACAAAGCCACGGAGAGTCTGAGGAGCTCCTGCTGAGCGGAGCCTAGGCGGACAGGGCGGCTACATGTAGGAATGGCAGCACTGGGGGGCAGGGGGTGGTCCCGGGACAAGCAGTGGATGCTGGGCGAGCGCTGCGGAAGTCGGAGCACAGTATGGACTTCAGTCGGTAATAACACTGTGAGCTGGTCTCTGATATCTGCCTCATGTATTGACTTAGGAATCCTAGCAGGAAAGGGAGGACAAGGAAATTCGATGGAAACACGTGTAATGTGTGAGACACAAAGCCTGGTGTTTTGAAGAAAGTAAAACTGGTGGGCAGGGGGTCCCCTGTCCCAACCCTGGAAGCCTCTGAGGCAGGAGAGCAGGAGCGCGTGGCCGGGACATGAAGGGACAGCCCAGCGCCTGCGCCCGTGCTGACGTGCCAGTGCCAGTCCAGCATCTGTGCAGAGCAGGCCTGCCGTCAGAATCAACGCCGCTGCTGTTACTGTTATTTTCTGAACACTTGCGAGCATCTTTGAGAGGCTCTTCTGAGCTGGGGTGTCCTAGGGCTTGAGGTCAAGATCTAGGACCAGCCTGTGTGTCCTTAGCCCACCCTCCTTGTCCAGCTTGGTCTGCCAGCCCCTCGCACCCTCCCAGCAGGCCTGGGCCCAGTTTCCTGTCACATGCCCTCCCTTCCCAGTTTGAAGCCCACCTCTCTCGCTGGAGAAATGGGCACAGAGGTGGGTGAGTGATGTCTCTGCCATCCGTTAACACAGCACCATCGCCCCTGAGCGGCGGGCTTGCCCTTCCTGCCGGGACTGGAGGTCCACTCCGGCATCCCAACGGGAGTGTCAGTTATCTGGGGGATGTGAAGCTCCTTTAGCTGACCTAGGACTGGGCCGTAATTTCCCCATTCTTTAAAGCTGCACCTGGGTGTGGCCAGAAGCACAGATGAAATAAAGGCCCCAGCTGGGTCCTCCCAGTCCCCACGACCCCTCTGGGTGAACTCAGCCACGGGAGAGAGGCTGGTGCCATCTGGCTTCGTCCTGGGGTCTGAACTGGCAAAGGGGTTGGGGTGCTGAGATGGGCTGAGCGTGACCAGGAGCCAGTCCCCGGGCTGGGCCACCTCTGAGACTCCTGGGCTGCCAGGTGCAGGTGACCCTGAACTAAAGCTGGGTCCTGCCCAGGAGGAGGGGACTGGGTGCTAGGGGAGAGGAAGCGTGTCCCTGCATCTGCAGCTGCAGCTGGGGTGTAGGGAAGGGACAGGAGGAGAGGCTCGAGGGGAAGGCAGGGCCAGATCCGGGAAGGTCAGCCGCTCCCCGTGGGCAGTAGGAAGAGCCAGGTGCAAGATCAGGTGTGTGTTGGACCTGGAGGGGACTGTGACATGTGGTCAGAGAGGAGGAGGGCCCGCACTGGGGCAGTGGCAGGGAGCGCAGAATTGATGGGCCCAGACGGCCTGCAGGTCACTCCTGAATTGTAGAATTTAAGGCTTTTTGGGGAACAGGCCCCCTCTATGTGTCCTAATGGGGACCTGGTACAGAGGACAGCCGGCAAAACAGAAGGAAGCCCCGGGTCCTGTGTGCCTTGCAGGGTCGAGCCGGGTACCTGGGGCCTGTGAGTGGGGAGCAGGGCAGGAGTAGGCCCAGAGAGACCTTCCACTTTCTGTGTTTCTGCCCACCAGGGTACGACCCCATGATCCTGAGGTTGGAGGTCACTGTGAAAGTGGGGACAGAGGCTTTGGTCCCTCGGGAGTGGGGAGTGAGCACAAGGCCCCAAGCTCTGGGCATGGGGTAGGGCGGGGCAAGCCCCAGATGGGCCGCCGGCACCCTCCGGCCTCTGGTTTGACGGTGCCAGGTGGAGGGGTGCGTGAATAAAGCCCACAGAGTTGGGTCCGTCCTGTCAGACGTTCCTGGCGCAGCTGGAATCCACGTGACAAAATATCTCTGGGTTGTAGCTTTGTTCCCAAGACCCTGGGTTCTAGAGAAGGAGGAAGCTCCGAGTAGGGGAGGGCTGGGTGGGGGTAGGTGTGATCTGCACCTCCCTGGGTGAGTTCTGCCTCAGGCGTTTAAATAGCAAGACACCCTTGGATGGGATTTTGGCAGGTGGAGAATCTCAGAGCATCAGCTGAGCTCCCTTGGGAGCTGGGGTATTCACCCTTTCACAGGTGGGTGCTAAAGGGTCAGCGTCACGAAGTTGGGTGGGCAGAGTGGCTTTCAGACCTGGGCCTGACTCTGAGGCTCAGGAACCTTCCCAGCTCCAGGAAGAGACCCAAAGGAGCAAAGCAGGAGAAAGGAGACAGGGCGGAGGGAGAGCACTCTGCCTGGGCCGGCTGGCTGAGGCGGCAGGGCCAAGAGAGAGGCTCGGTTGGGGGGATTCCTGCCTGCCCCCCTGGGCTGTGGGCAGGAGCCAGGAGCCCAGGAACCTGGTGGGTGGGGGTGGATGGCTGAGAAATGGCTCCCCCTTCCACGGACTGGGGCTCCCCCATTGTCTGCAGTGGCCAACCCTGCCTCAGAGGGCAGTGCAGGTGCCCCACCCCATGTGATGTGGTGCAGACAGAAAGGCTTGTGTTCCTGGGTCCATTGGATGGGGTTGGGAGAGAGTGTGTATGGGGGGTCCTCTACCTCCTGCTGCAGTGGCTCCTTTGGCCCACCCAGCGGTCACCTCCACCTCAGGCCCTGAGCAGTCCCACCAGGGCGAGTTCCAAAGGGGAGGCTGACCGCAGGCTGGGGTTGCCAGTTAGCGCTGGGGAACCAGACCCGGGCAGGATGGAGGGAGAAGTGCACCTGGCCTGGACACAGTGAGTGTCATGCCTGGCTTAGCTGCTCCCCCTCCCTCAGCACGATGCTCTGACGTTTTTATAGAGTTGTTCTGGAAATTCTTTTTGCATTTGGTGCTTGTCTTTTTTGTTTTTTTAAATCCAGTGTTTTTTTCATGATTTTATTTTTAGAGAGGGGAAAGGGGGGAGAAAGAGGGAGAGAAACATCAATGTGTTGTTGCCTCTCGCACGCCCTCACTGGGAACCTGGCACACAACCGAGTCATGTGCCCTGACTGGGAATCGAACCAGTGACCCCTTGGTTCGCAGGCCAGCGCCCAATCCACTGAGCCACATCAGCTAGGGCTGGTTGTCTTAATATATATTTCTAGGATTTAAAAAATTGATTTTCCCCTTAACATCTTGCACTGCTACTATATGGCAAAACCCTTCCAGGCACTGGGGAACAGGAGTGGCCTGATCCTGCGTTCTGATGGTGGCAGGGGGAGAGACAGGCAAAGGAGCCAAAATTATACTGGGTGGTATTAGATCCTAGGAAGAAACATTAAGTACAAAAACTGATGGCAGGTTTTTGACCTTAGAATGACTGGGGAAGGCCTCTTCTGTCATGGATGGACATCTGGGTGGAGCCTGGAATGAGGTGGGGCTATACCTTACAGGTCTCAGGGGTGGGTAATCCTGGCAGAGGCAGGGGGTGCCTGGGGGTCTGAGGCACACAAACCTTGAGGGTAGGGAGTGGGCAGGAAGATGGGCATTTGGGTGGGCGGGGGAGGCGGGGGAGCAGCAGGGAGGCTGTCACTGCACCCAAGTGAGAGATGCTGGGGCAGGAGCAGGGGCGTGGTGGGGGAGGGGGGGCAGACTTAGCTAACAGAGCCCGTTGGGAGTGGGGTGTGAGAGAAGGGGGTATGTGGAGGCAAGAGGAGGTCTGCGTGAGGAGCCAGGAGTTGCACGTGGCCTGTGAAACCTGAGGTGCACCTGGCGTCCAGGTGGGAGGTGTGGCACCGAAGGTGTGGATGGTTGTGTCCAAGAATGCCCCTCAGCCCTGCTCCTCCTGGCAGACCCTCGGCTCTTTCCTCACTTTCTTCTACCCCCGATCTTAGGTCTCACCACCCACAGCAGTTTACGTGTGGGGAAAACAGAACCTAGTTAAAGTGTGATTCAGCCCACTTCAAAAACCAGGCTTGAGTGTTTTAGGGGACTCAGCTGGGCTGGCTTAGGACATCTCGTCTACCAGGATGGAGGCTAGCCCAAGATGCCCGCCTTCTGTCTGGGATGCTGACTGCCCGTCTGCCCAGCCTCTCAGTCTGAGAGCTTGCATCCTTGCTGCAGAGTAAGGACCGGCTAGAGCCATAGTTAGTTGCTTGAACACACTGCCGACAAGACTGCTAGCCCGCTCCAGCATATCCTGGTTGGAGCCGCCCTCCCCGCCCCCACTCCCCGCACCCCTCCCTTGCCCCCTGCTGGAGTTGGACTGTTTGTGCCCACCTGTCCTCTTGTCTTTCACTGTCTGCCTCTCTCCCAGCATCTTTGGATCCTTGGAGCCCCCCCAACCTACCACCACGGAGAACCCCTCTCCTTGCAAACTGCCACCCCTGGAGTCACTGTTTAGGGAGCTGTTGTTCACAGCTGTATGCTTTTGGAGACAAAGGGAGCAGCACCCCGTTTCAGGATCCAGAAACGTGTTTACCAGTGATCCACGAGGGGAGTGGGCCTCCTGGTGGCCGTGGCCCCAACTGTGGCTGTAAGGGCTTCTCAGTTCCCTTTCGACCTAAGACCTTCAGCGTAACCCGCATCTCATGGGTGGTGGCACAAACCTTGGAGAGGATTGCCCACTTCCTCCCAATGTATTTACAGATTGCGCATGGGCTTACAGTGGGCCCTGTCCCCAGGGAGACCCTAGTGGGAGACCAATACCTGGACAGGGTAGACGGGGGCTGATTTATACCAAAACAAAAACTACAAGGGGAACAGAAGTCCATTCAGTGTGTGTGTTGCTCCAGAACAGCCCTGCCAAGAGGTGAGACTGGCTACCACCCAAGGCAAGGCCATTCCGTCTGGACAAGGCTCTGGCTGAATTCTCTTTCAGACGGTGAGCTAAGGTCTGTCTCCTAGAACACTCATCTGCTGCTTATTCTTCCCTCTTTCCATCTATCCAACCACCTATCTGCCCATTCAACAATGCTTCCATTTACATGTCCACTTGTCCATCTAACTATCCATTCATCATCCTCTCTGTTCAAATACCTACCTGCTTATCCATCCATTTGGCCCCCCAGCCATCTATCTACCTGCCTGTCCATCCAGCAGTCAACCCATTCATCAACCCATCCACTCATCCCTTCATTACCCATTCAGCCATTTCTTCACCCACCTGCTCACCCACCCTTTCACCATCCTCTCCAGTTTGCCCATCTGTCCACCCACCACCCAGCATTTACTGATTATCTACCACGTTCAAGGCCGAAGCACAGATGCAGGGCTAGGGACTGGCTCTGTGTGGTACAGGCACAGGACGGGTAGGAGGGTGACAACTCAGGCCGGGACTGGATCCAGATGGTAGCAGTATGGAGGGCTTAGGAGCGGGGGCCATATGGACGGCTCGGATGAGTTCTGCACGGGCAGCAAGGCCCCAGCACATACCTGGCCTCACTGCAGTTAGCTGTGTTTATGATCCCTCACTTCCCATGTCAGCTGTTGGTCTGAGGAGGGCTGAGGCCTTACGGATGGAAAGAAGTGAGCCCAGGTGATGTAAAAGGTGCTTATCATGATGGATGAGGCTCAGTTTCCTTATCTGTAAAATGGGGACCATCACCCCATTTGGAGGACTGTGTGAGGATTGCAGAGAATATGTAAAGACCGGGCATGGTGCCCGTTGGCATCCTGGCTCTTGCCCACCTTCTCCGTGACCGTGTGGATGTCCTGCTGTTTTCTACCCTCCCCTGCACTCTGACCCCTTTCTGTTGCCTGGTGCTTGACCAGGCATGGGCCTCCTTGCTCGATGGCCCGTGTCTCCTGCAGCCACTCCCGACCTTCTGTGGACCACAGGGAGCAGGGGATGATTTGTGCCGACCACCTTCCTGTCTCTCATGCTCCCTTCCATCCCCGCAACTACCCTGAGAGCCCGAGCAGGTGGCAGAGTGAGCTGTCCAGGCCCCGGTCAGTGGAGCAGCTGGGGGAGGAATCCAGGTCTGTCTGTCTCTAAAGCTGCCTCCTAAGCTGCCTGCAGTTGGGCATCCCAGGTTTTTCAAGGGTCAGGAGAGTGGGAAAATGATCAGATCTGAGTTTCAGAAATTTGACACTTGGAGAAACCTCCAACCTGAGGCTTCCTCTGGCTTTCTCAATCTGGGGTGGCCTGGGTTCCAGGTGGGAGCGGCACCTGGCAAGGGTCCTTGATTAGAAGTAGACTGTAATGGACATGGGGGGGAGCAGGGTGCCCCACGGGAAGACAGCTGCTATGGAAGGCCACAGGTGCTGCAGGAGCTGAGGTTTGAGAGCAGAGAGGCTGCCTGCCACTGCCCCCTGAATTATGCATCACCATCACTTCCTGTTCAAAGCGTGATTAAAGAGCCCCAGGAGGCCTGCTCCCTGGCTGCTCCAGTTTCCTTCCGGAGCCTCCACAGTCCTGGAGGCTTGTAGGGCAGGGGCCGGGTCTGGACTCCTAGGCTGGACCCTCTGGCTAAACCCTGTGTACTTTCTCCAGGCTTCTCCATCTTCTTGGCTCAAGATGCAGGCTCTCCCCAGCCTCAGTGGCTCGGTGGCCCTGTGGCCTCCGCTGGCCTTGACCCCTTCTCGCTCCCAGGCTCTGCATCTCCCTCCAGCGTCTCAGTTCAGGCCAGGCCAGCTGTAACGTCCTGTCTGTGCTGCAGAGACATGGCTGGGAGCCAGGCCCTGGCATCAGGTGCAACTGGCGTGAGACCCGGGTCTGCCATCTTCAAGCCGTGGGACCCTGTGCCTCGGCCTCCTCGTCTGCAAAGTGAGAATAATATAGCAATATGTGCTAAGCCTGTAACGACCGTTAGCACTAAGTCCGGGTTTTCCGGGAGGGCCGTCCATCTTCAGTCTTTCACGGATCCTTCTGAGCACCTGCTCTCTCGGTTCCGTGCGAGGATACCCACCCGAACGGGGTCGGATTCCTCCCCTGAGGGAGCTTGCCGCTGTGGCCTGTCCAGGTGGTTGGGGTGTGAAGACAGCCATCAGTCTGCCCAGAATGTGGGAAGCTGTCGAAGGGAAGCACAGCTGCGCCAGAGAGAGACCCGAGGAAGGAGGGCAGGTGGAGTAGGCAGGGTGGGTGTCACCGGAAGGTTGAGGCAGAGGGGTACGTGCTCTGTTGCATTTAAGACAGACACACCTGGAAATACTTATGGGCTGAGGAGAGAGGCTGCTTCCCCGGTCTGTGGAAGAGGGGAGGGGAGTAAGGGCTGGTGGAGAGAAGGGGAGGGCCTGAGGTGCAGGCCTCACGTGAGGGGCGTGGGTGACTGGGGGACAGCTGAGCCCAAGTGCCAGCTCAGGACTCCCACACACCCGCCCAGCGCCCGAGGCACACAGGCCTGCACTCACGCTCAGGAGGCCTCCCCAGGGCAGGACTCAGCTGCTCAAACAGAGTTCCACGTGTTGTCGATTTATAAGTAGGACAAGAAGGGGAACCAGCACTGAACGGTAGTACTTGTCCACCTTAAAACCTGCCCTGTTCTTGGTGGTGACCAACGGGGTTGTGACCAGTGCCTCAGAGCCATTCGGCCCATTGCCCCCTAATGATGTTTCCTGTGTCTGAATCCCAAACAGCCTTGTCACCTCTCTGCTGAAACCTGGTCCCAGCATTGACCCGCCCACCAGCCACTTGTAGTGTCTCCACAGTGTTCTGTCTGCCCAGCAGGGCTCCTGAGCCCAGAGCGCCCCCTGGGCACCTGGCTGGCTGGTCAACCCCTGCCTCCCCAGCAGCCTGAACTGGCATGGGCAGGGCAGGCCCAAAGGGAGAGTGGACTGGGGGGGACCTGACCCCCGGGCACCCCTTCTCAGCCCTCCGCCAGCACTCCACACCGGGCTGGACTGTCCCCTGGGCCCCAGCCTGCCTGGGCTCTGTTCCCAGCTCAGCTGCCAGCCAGAGAGCTGGCCTTTGGTGTGGGCTTTTTAAAACTCCTGACCCAGAAGACACCTGCTGCCGCTTCCTTGGTACTGAGTGGTGGAAGCAGGAGCCTGCCTACCCGCTCACCTGGCCGCCCTCTCCAGCCCTCCAGCGGTTCCTTTGTTTCTCCCTCTGCCGCCTCCCCTCCCCTCCACTGTCTCCAACCTGCCTGGTCCCCTAGCAGACCCCACGTGAGGTTTGAGGGTGCTCATTTCATGATGCCCTGCTTCCCTGCCAACACTAAGCATTAGTTTAAATTTTATTTTAACTTGTTTACATTTTCATTTTTAATTGCTAATGAGACTTGGCTTTTTTTTAATATTACATTGCTATTTATTCTTGGAATCTTCTGCATAAACTGCTGTATTCATCTCTTTTGAGCACTTACCATGGGGAATTTTAACTCCAATCTTTATATTTTTAAATCAGTTCTTTTTCTCTTTTTATTTATTTTGTCATTTTATCTTGCCCTGCTGCTTTTTTTTTAATGGGTAATTAGATTTATTACTGAAAAATTTTCCTACATTTAAATACTGTGTTCAAGTATATCATACGTGCCTTATTTCTAATTATATTTGCCATATTTCAGTAGTCAGGAACTTATCTCCCCATCTCTAACAAGAATAAATCAGCTGTTTTGTTTACAACTCACTGTTATAAAAATATTTGTTTTACCTATTTGGGATTCATTATGAGGCTCATCCACCATTCAGTTCTACTAAGAATTTGAATTTATTTCTAAATGAAAACTGAATTCCATTAGTTTTTCTTCTCTTACTCTGTATTTTGAAAACATTCAAACAGAAAAGTTAGAAGCAGAACAGGAGGAACACCCAGATACTCTTCACCGGGACTCACTGTTAACCTTTCCCTTGCCCGGCTTTCCTTTCTCTCGGTCGTCGGTGACCGTCCGTTTTCGTTTTGTTTCACGGAAGCGTTTGAAGTGAGTGAAGACGTGTTGACATCTCCCCCGTCCGTACTTCCGAGTGTAAGACCAAGGTCGGTCTCCAGTTAAACAAGGGCCACCGTCACACCTGGGACTTAATATTCATTCAGTGACATCATCTCATAGTCAGCCCACGGATTTCCCCAGCCGTCCCCAAAGTGTCCATCCTTCTTGTCTGGATCCAGAACCCAATCCGGGGTCGCACGTTGCATCTGGCTTGTTACATGCCTGTTTCATCTTCTGGAGCTCAAATAATCTGTGATTTTTTTTTCATTCCCATAACATCGACACTTTCTGCCGAGTCCGGGCCAGTGGCCGGCAGGCTGTCCCACACTCTCCATGTCTGATTGTTCCCTCACAGTCTTGGCAAGGACAGGTGGCGGTGTGAACGTCACCATCTCAGGGCATCCCATAAGGAGCCACGTGATGTCGTTTTCGTCCCTTTATTGGTGACGCTGAGTGTGAGTAGTTGGTTAAGGTTGTGCCTGCTTGATTCTTCAGTACAACGGTACCTTTTCTTCTGTATGCACTTTATAACGAATAAGTCATCTGCGAGGTGGTACCTGAGACAGTGCAAATGTCTGTTTCTCCAGTAGCTTTTCACGAAGCGGCTTTAGCACCCGTCAATGCTTCTTGCTCCAGCAGGCGCCGAACATCTTACACGGGTGGCCGCAACGTGGCGATTTTTCTGTCGTTTTCTTTCTAGAGCCAGAATGTCGTCCTGTGCAGAGCTTTCCTGCACCCCTTTTCTGAGCCTCGCTGTGGACTCGTAGATTCTCTTCAGTGTGTTGTAGTTCATTTCCATCATTATTTCTTCTTGATGCTCAAAGACTTTTGGCTTTCTTTTTGAGGCAACATTATAGAATTTTAGTCACTGTTGCTTGGAGTGATGTGTTTTAAAATCGAGACAAACCAAGCATGATTACCTTTTAAAAGAACTTTCTGATGTTCTTCACCATTTATGGATTTTTGAGTATGTAACACATTTTCAGTCTTTAACTGTATTGCATTAAGCTTATTAAATTAGGGAGTGTGTTGCTTTTTATTACATACTTAGTTCTATTAGAAGCAAAATATTAACATTAAAAATAAATGCCTTACAAGGAGGTTAAATTAATGTTTAATATTTAATGTGTTTTGTTACCACTGGAGATGAAATACTTTCTTCCATTGATTTTTTTTTCTAGCTGCGTGTCACTAGCATATCGGAATGCGGTTGATTTTTGTAAATTTCTCCTGTATCTCACCGACCGGTATGAACTCATTTATTGTGTCTAGTAACTTCTGGGTGATTTCTTTGGATTTTCAAAGTAAGCAGTCATCTCTTCTTCAACAAGTAATCATTTTATTTGTCTTCTTTTCCCGTATTTATGAGTCTAATTCCTTTTCCTCCTGAGATGAGACTCACCAGTGTCTGTAGAATTAGTTGGCACAGGGGAGGGCACTGGAGACATCGCCCTAACTTAGCAGGGCCTGAGAGTGAGGCATGCTGGGACACTGGCGACGTGGCCCAGGTGCAAGGTGAGGGAAACAGACTGGGGTAGGTAGGTGCCTGGGCTGCGGTTGCCCTGGGTGGTCTCTTAGACAGTGGTGAGTCCTGGAGAGGCTGAGGCTGGTGTTGCTATGGGATGTGGCCTCATGTAGCGGGAATGGCCTGGCTGGAGGTGGTCAGGTGTCTTGGCTGTGGATCCGGGGAAGACTCCAGCCTCCAGGGGCAGAAGCTGTACAGCCGGGGGATGGACAGGCTGAGCCTTTCTGAGCACTGACGACCACAGATACGGTCTCGGGCAGCCGGAGCAGCTGGTGGGCTGAGGTTGTTCCTGGCCCTCGGCCCTGGTCTTAGACTAGTTGACAGAACCAGTGGGTGCAGGGCTGGGTGGGGCTGGCAGACACAGGGTCCCATCATTTTTTTCTTACTATTTTTTAGACGGAGTGACAGTTGCCTACTACCATTAGTGTGATGCCGGTGCTGAACCTGGGTTTAAATTTAGCGCATTTAAAATTAAAATCTTTAGCACATTAATAAAGACCACCCCCTCCCTGCCCCATTCTCCTTTTGTTCAAGTTTTATTCAAGACCAGGTGGTAAATTGTACCAAATGTCTCCCCAACATCTGCTCAGTAATTTAATGGTTTTCCCTATTTTCCCAGCTGATACAAGGAATTAGGTTGGGAGGGGCATACTCTAATTGGCCAAGCCTGCTCAGGTGATGTCCCCAGAGGCTGGCCACCCACACTGCCTGGAATGGGGAGGGTGGTTCCCAAAGGAAAGTCAGAGCGACTTACCAGAGGAGGGGCCACCTGATATTGAGCAGAGAGGACGGGCAGAGAGGCCGACAGAGGTGGGACAACCGGTGTCTTAGCCCCAGGAGGACCCCCGCATGCCCGGGTGGAGCTGGGAGGGGTTGTCCCAGCAAACAGGCGGGGCGGACAGGGGCTGGCTTCACGCACCGCTGTGCCCCTAGAACCCGGCCCAGAGTGTGGTGCACACGGAGGCACAGCGAATGTTACCTGAACGCCTGAGTGAATAAACGAGGTGCACAGGGACCACCCCAGAACCCAGGAGCCCCCGTTCCTCTGGAGCTCTGCCCTGAAATCGTGGTTTGTAAGCAAGTTCCTCCTTGCTGCTCCAGGCCACTCAGATGAAGGTTTGGGAGGGGGGGCTTTGTGGTCAAGGACTCAGGTTCTGGGGATGGATAGGTCATAGGTCAACTCCCAGCTTTCCCACTCGCTGGCTGGCCTGGGATCAGTCTCCTTACATCTTTGAGCCTCATCCGGGAAATAGGGATGTGACACCCCTGTCCTCACGGGGCTGTGGTGAGTGTGGAGGAAAGGGACGGGCCACCGCCTGCACAGTGCCTGGTGCACCCTACGTCCTTCATGCGGGGCGGTTACTTTCCTGCACTCCGGCAGCTCCAGAAACACTTGGAAGGGGAAGCATGGCACTGGTAATAGACTGCTGCTCGTGTCCCTGCCACTGCCACGCCTGTGGCCCCAGGTTGTTGATGACAATGACACAGGAATGCATGAGCACCTGCTCGGTGACAGGCACCGAGTCTGCCGCTGCAGGTGCAGGAGTGAACCGAAAGGGCGGTGTGCACAGCAGAAAAGAGGCCTTGAAGTGTCTGTTCTGGCTCTGTCACTTCCTTCCAAGTCCTTAATCTCTCTGTGCCTCGGTCTCCTCAGCTGTGAAGTAGAGGCAGTAACAGAAACTAGATACTTCATAGGCTTGTGAAGCGTAGGTGGGTCAGTGCAGGTAAAGCTCTGAGGCAGTGCCTGGCTCAGGGGACTGCTCATTGTGTGCTGGCTGTTGTTTTGTGGGGACCACCATCCTCGTTACTGCTGTTACTCCAAGGAGCTCTCAGCCCAGCGAGGGGGCTGACAGGGACCCATCACACCCCCAGAGAGGTGGTGACTCCTGTAGGCTGAGTCAGCCTGGAGGGGGTGATGGCCAAGCCCCTCTATTTTCACTGCAGCTGCTGCTGGGATATTTGCCCCACCACCACCACAGCCACCCAATCACCCTCTTGCCAGCCTCAGAGGGCACATGCCAGACTCAAAGCCCAGAGCCCCCAGGGCGCTGGGTCAGGTACCAGCCCACTGTCCTTGTCCATGTGAGGCCACCCACCACTCAATTGGGATTCTCCTCCCAGGTCTCATCACCAGATTCTCCAGTGGGGGAGCCTTCGAAAATGCAGGTTCCAGGGTCCACACTGGCTGCCAGGCTCTGCAGACCACACTGGGACCACCAGGCTGGGATCTCCCCACCCCTCTGCCTGCAGGCTACAAAGGCTTGCACCTTGCCGCCACCCTCCTGGGGGGGAGGGGGGAGACGCCCTCCAAATCCCGGACTTGATTTCCTGGCCTTGAGAATGGAGCCAGGAACCCTCCCTGCAGGGGCTGGCATGAGGGTGAGTGAGGTGCCACCGCCCTCGTCCCTCTGGTGCCAGGGACCTTCTTACATGAGTCCTCCTCCTCCCACCCCAGGCTCCTCACCCGCCTTTTGTGGGATGAGGCATAAATTGTAAACGGTGTGTGAATCCTGTGGGTGGGCTTTTGCCTCTGCTTTTTCACTGCTGTGCTGGCTGGAGAATGAATTTACCTTTGCAAAGAACTCCCTCAAAAGAACGACAGGACCCTCTCCCCACCCCCATTGGGTGAGGAATTGCCTCTCGGGGTGCTGTGCCTGGGGCCAGCACTGGGAGTGGAAGGCTTCTTTCTGAGGAGCAAGGACAGTTGCAGCGGAGAGGAAGCAGGAACAGGACAGCCTCTTGTGCCCAGTTATCCCCCACTGCTCAGGGTCTGGGCTCCAGGAGGGCTGGCCGGCTTCTCCTCTACTCCTTAAGCTGCCTGGCTCGGGGAGGACCCAGGGAGACCCCCCAGATATGTCCCTTGCCCAGGTGGGTGCAGGTGGTGCTGGGAGCCTTGCCCCAGGAGCTGCCTGGCATGGGGGTGGGCGAGTGCGCCGCCTGCACACTGTTTACTTTTTGTTTACTTTTGCCAACAGCTCTCAAATCCACTCTCCTCCTGCCCCGGAAGTAGCAGGAAGGGAATGTCTTGGCGGCTTCATTTCACAGGCCAGAAGGCTGAGGCTCAGAGAGGGGGTGCTTTGTCCAGGGTCTCACGGCCAGCCTGTGGTGAGGCTGCTCCTCCCTTCTCCCCAACTCAGAAATTCCCTAACGGGGTTTCCAGAACTCAGAGTCTTTTCCATTTGCCACCTTCTGTCCAGTTGACAGCAGCAACATCGAAATGCTGGCTGGAGCCGCTGTAGTTTGCCTTGTTTTAAGCAGCCAAATTCAATTCACTGGAAACCTGAGATGCTCTGGTTAAGTCCATTTGGGGGGTAATGGAGGGCTGGCCGGGAAGGCACTTCTGTTTGAGTTTAGCTGGAGTGTCAGCGTGTGGGGGAGGGTGGCCCAGAGCTGAGTCCTGAGGGTTAGGGGGGTAGTTGGACCTAGAGCTGGGCCAGTTCGGACAGGAGGGCGGGATGGGTGGCAGAGGTGGGGCCCAGGGGCCAGTCAGGAAGGAGCACTGGTGGGGGGCCGTGCTCCCAACTCCCACAGGCCAGCACTGCCCTTGGATGCGCAAACAGCCCCACTGGGCGTCAATAATGGGCCCCACGCCCACCGAAGCCCCTGAGTGAGTGGCACCCTGTAGACTACTCCGAAGGTCACAGATGCCAACCAAGGGCCAGAGCCAGTGTCGAAGGCAAAGTGCGCCCTCCCACGGCGCTTTGCACACTGCGCTTCCCCCTAAAGCAATGTCCCCGGACAGGTGCCTCTCCCCTTGCAAGGTGAGCTCCCTGCCCCCATGGCCAGGAAACCTCCCCCAGGAGCAGGACAGCCTTGGCTTCACCACCCACCTTCTTAGAAAGGATAAGCCCACCTGTCCTTGGGCCCACCCCTACTCTTCCTTCTGACATGGGCACCCCAGAGTCCCAAGTGGCATGTACAGATCTTGGACCCCTGCTTCCAAATCCTGGCAGAGTCTGGAGAGGCCACCCAGACCCTCGCTCCTCCCGGTGTGGAGGAGGGACTGGCAGTGCCCGCCTCTCTCAGGAGCTGGTCTCCGAGCCCTGCCTCCTCTGGACCACCACATACCGGGGTTATGGCGGCTTCTGTTTTACCTGACGCCACAGTGTTGTGAGGGGTTTTCTAACAAATAAAAAAGAGCTTTATTGTTTTTTCCCCTGAGTTTAAAAATGATCCAGTACATTTTTGAAGTCCAACCAGTTAACAAACGTAGAAAGAAGAGGGAAAAGGACTGGCCATCCCAGCACATAGAGAGAACCTGTGTCGTCAGCAGCTCTACCACCAGCTTCCCGGCGTGGGCGGCCTATTTAAAAAAGAGAGAGAGAAAGTACTCATTAATCCAGAATTTGCTCGGTGCCAGGTGCCAGGCTGCCCTGAAATCTTTCTCTTTAAATCCTAACACTCCGTGAGGTAGACGTTGCTCAGAGAGGTTGAGTCAGTCACTCTTGGTCACCCAGCTGGTAAATGGAGGAGGTGGGATTTGAGCCCAGCTCTGTCTACTTCCAGAGCCTGGGAGGGACATGATACTGCCCCCAGGCATGTGGCACCATTAACAGTCACATACATGCGTTTACACTGCTCCCTAAGCTATTTTTACTTCACTCAAATATAGGGCAATGCATCTGTCCCTCCCCTGTGAGCTTCACTGGAACTGTCTCTGTGCAGGGCAGAGTCTGGCTGAGGAGCCGAGGAAACAGTTCCTGAAGGCAGGGACAGATGGACAGTCACCCAGGACAGTCTTCCTCAGACCACCCAGGCGACTGTTCCCTTCATTCCTATTCAGGCTCCACACAGAGCCCTTGTGGGTAGCCTTAGGGGTTCTGGTCAGCAGCGGCGCAGACTGTGAATGAGGGACCTGCTTGGTGACACTGAGACACTAGCCGCATGGCCCCTCTCCACTGTGCACTGAGCGTCTTCGCTCAGGAAGCCACCCTCCCACCACCACCTGCTGCTCCTGCACTGCCTGATGAGGGATCTTCCATGAGGCAGGGGCCCCTAGCTTAAGAACCAGGACCCAGTGCAAAATGGCTCAGATGCTAAGGAAAACGTCTCTAGGGCTGGTTCCTTAGGGAACTTAGAGGCATCATCCAGGACCCAGCCCCCTCCCTCCGTGTCCCCATGTGGTCCCAGGATGGTGCCCACTTTCCAGGAGGGCAAGAAGCATGGGAGCGTTTCCTGCAGATGGCCTTCCCCACCCCTGGCCCCCATTATCAAACAAAAACTCTTCTAGAGGCCCCCTGTAGGTGTTTCCTCATGTCTCATTGGTCAGAAATGTATAACGTGCTTTTGCCTAAACCAGTCACTGGCAAGCAGTATGAGCCCACCTGACTGGCTCGGTCCAATCAGGACTCGTGCCCAAAGTCACCTGGTCAAACAGGAGGTGGGCATCTCAGCCACATCAGGGCTGCCCAAGGGAGGGAGCAGGGGCAAGGACAGCTTTGCCGTGACCAGCAGGATGTGTGTATGCCACCGGGAGCTTCAGCCCTTGTCATTATTTCTTGACTTTATAGAAGAGGGAAACTAAAGGGTCAGAGAGGTTGAGTAGCACCCCAGGATCATCCTTCAGGGTCCCCAAGCCATGCTGGATGGAGACCTTTGCTCCCAGCCCTTTACCTCCATCCATTTCTCTGCTCTGGTTTTCTTCTCTTCCTCCCCTGACCCCACGCCCACCTTCAACATCAATGTCACCCAACACCCTCATTTTCCAGATGGGGAAACTTCGGCTTTAAGGATACTCCGTAAGGTCATTGATGGCCTGGGACTGGACTGAGGCCATGGAAGCCCGGCATCCCTGAGATCACAAAGGGGCTTGGTGCCCACATTACTTTACTGCTTCAGCCAACTCAGGACAGCTCTGCAGCCTCCCTGCTGGCCGTCCACCCTCTGCTGCTCCTGCCGTGGTGGAGGCTCACCCTCGAGTCCCTCTTTATGCACCTTTGCATGGGACACTTCCATGACACTCTACAGTCTGTGACATCCTTTACTCAGCATGACACTCTACAGTCTGTGACGTCCTTTACTCAGCCACTCTCACTGACCTCACAGTCATCTTATGAGCTGGCCAAGATGCATTACAGACACACAAGCTGGGGCCCAGAGGGCAGCATGACTTGCCCGAGGTCGCCTGCGAGCGGTAAGCACTGCGGTGCAGGCAGAGCTGGCCTTGTTGGCCCGTGACCTGTGCAGTCACACGGGGTTTAATGCTCTGTGGTCCCCATCTTGAAATTCTGAGTCATTTTGGAACAAGGGTCCAGCGTTTCCATTTTGCACTGCACCCCATAAATTATAAAGCTGACTCTGAGCCCCCTGGGTTGTGACTCCTCAGGGTGCTTTCTACTTACTGCTCAGGGCGAGTCTGATTCCTGGGGACAGCCCTTCACGGCGGCAGGAGTAGGGGGTGGTGAGGGGAGGGGAGAGCACAGGCTTCTGGAGGGTGGGCTGGTGGGCCTGGGCCCAGGGTCTAGGGTCCGGCAGGACCCACCCTGGAACCCTTGTCTCTAGCTGGGTTGGCTGAAGCTCTAGCCTCACTTCCTTCGGTTCTTTCCTCCCCTCCCACAACCAGTGGGGAGGCCAGTGGCTGCCTCCCCCTGCCCCTCTGTGCCCTTTGTCCCTGGAGTGGGGGCGGGGGCTCCGGACTACAGGCCTCATTGTGTGTCAGGCATCTGGCTGGCTGGGGCAATGGGTAAAGAAGCAGTTCTGAGTCTCCTGGGGTGGGACCAGGAGCCCCCTGGGGTGGTGGGAGAAGGGCCCACAGGATGGGAAGGGGGTGGGGGAGTTTGAACACCAGCCTTACCTGCTAAGGTGAGGCGCTGGCCTCTGGGTGACCAGGCATGACTGGCTCTGTCATGCCCCCCCCACCCCGGGACTGGGAGGAGGGACCTGTGAAGTGTGCACTCACCAGGACCCTGACTCCCAGGAAGAGCTGCCCACTGTGAGCTACAGCCACGGTGACTGCAGCGTTCTGTTACTGAGGTCTGCCACCCAGGCCTTCAGGAAAGAGAGCGGCCATCTCAGCACGGCTCCCCAGACCCTGTTCACACCCCCTCACAGCTTGATGACACCCCCTTTCTACAGTTTTCCCCCCTCGCTGCCTCCAGCCACCCCAGACCACTCCCCTCAGCAGGGACCCTCTCCCTCCCTCCCTGCTCCCTCCTGCCGCCTGCCAACCCTTCCTCACCAGCCCTTCCTCACCGTCGCCTTCCAGCAGCAGACTGTCAGCTAGTCCTGGACCCACGACGCCTTGTTCCATGTTCATGCCCCAGTGTCCCCACTGATGTCCCTTGATCTTGGGGCCTCCGGGCTGGTGCCCTGAGCGGAGTGCTCAGCTCCAGAAGCTGACTCGCTCCTTCTAGAGGCTCCTCCACAGGAGCACGTGGAGGGTCATTCTAGGCTCTGCGTGTGGGGCATGACTTTGGTGGTCTGGGGAGGCGTGGCACAGGGCTGAGCAGCTCCCCCAGAATGGGGGGGTCCTGAAAGTACTTCCCGGCCTGCCTCAGGGTGCCTCAGGGAACCCTGGCTCCATAGCCCCATCCCTGCAGAGATCCTGGCCCCAGGTCTAGTGTCCTTCCCACCATTTATCCCCCTTTTACCGTCTTCCACCTCCCCCAACCCCCTTGCCCTCTGGTAGTCACCATCCTGTTGTCCGTGTCTGAGTTGGGTTTTTTTTTTTTTGCTTAATCCCTTATTTTTTTCAACCAGCTCCCACAACCCCCTCCCCGCTGACACCTGTCAGTCTGTTCTCTGTCTCTAGGAGTCTGTTTCTATCTGGTTTGCTAGTTTACTTTGTTCATTAGAATCCATACATAGGGAAAATCAATTTTAAAATTTCTGCTCTGTGTTATTTCTTTCCTTCTTCTTACTTTGGGTTTGAATTTTATGCTGTATTGTTATTGTCATTTAATTTCAAATCTTTCGAGTTTCCTTTGAGATGTCTTTGACCTGTGGATTGTTTTAGACATGTGATACTTAATTTTCAAGTATTTGGGAATTTTTCAGATGTCGTTCTGTTATTGATTTCAGTTTCATTGCCTTATGGTCAGAGCACATAGATGCGTCATCTCAGCTTCTTCTGAATGTGGTAGTTTGCTTGCGGGCCCCCGGACACGACACGGCCTGTGATGGTGAATGTCTCCCGTGCACTCAGCCGAGGCTGTGCGCCCTGCCAGCACAGGGCGAGAGTTACATAAATGTCAGCTGAGTGGGGTGGCGAACAGTGTCGTTCAGACTTTTTACGTCCTCGATAGTTTTCCACCTGATGAGCTCTGCTGATTGCTGGAAGTGTTGAAGCTCCAACTGTAAGAGTCCGTTTGTCTGTTTCTCCTTCCAGTTCTATTAGTTTGTGCTTCGTGTGTCCTGAAATTCTGCTGTTAGGGGCGTGCACGTTCACCGGGGTTGTGTCTTCTTGGTGAGTTGGCCCTTTTACATAATGTTCCTCTTAATCCTTGGTGAATTTCCCTGTGCAGATTAGCTAATTCCAGTTTTCTATTTTCTGTCTTCAAGTTTACGGTTTTGTTTCCTGTCATCTCCATTCTGTTACTGAGTCTATCCAGTGAATTTTTATTTCAGTTCTTTTGTATCCTTTTTCTTTCTAAAATTTCCATTCAGTTCTTTTTTTATAGCTTCCCCCCTCCCCCCACCCCCGAGAATTTCTATATGTCCATTGGTTTCAAGAGTGTTCACGCTTCCTTCAGGGAGCATGGTTATGACACCTGCTTGACCGCGTCAATCTGCATCTGGCTCATCTGGGGCTCATGTTTACCAGCTGCCTTTCCCCTGGTGCATGTTGAGCTTTTCCTGTTTCTCTGTATGTTAAGTAATTTTGGGTTATGCCCCGGACGTTTTGAATATTACACTCTGAGACTCTGGGTCCTGTTAAAATCCTCTGAAGAATGTCAGTGTTTCCGTTGCTTGTGTGTGTGTTTAACCATTAAGTCAACCCGCTTAGGTTGAACCCTCTGACCCCAGCCTGCCCTCTGAGCTGTAGTTCCAGTGCCAGTCAGTTTTCAAAGCCCTTGAAGTGCTCTCAGGCCCACCTTGAGGGCGCACTCTCCAGGGATCAGTCCGCTCACTGTCTGCACTGTAGTTCAGTTCCTGAAGCCTTCCATGTGCTGTTGGGGTTGCTTCCATGTCTGTGCAGCTTAGGAGTGAGCCCAGGACTTCAAACACAACTGTATGGGATCCTGCCCTTGAGCTCACCCTTCTCTGTGATTTCCCCCCCTGCCGCCCCCTCCAGCTCCCAGGGGCCACTGTTCCTGGTCCTGTGGAAATCTGAGGTTTTGGCCTCCCCATCCTGTTTCACACTCCCCATGACTGGCTTACCTGCAGGATGGAGCAGTAAGAGGGAAAAGAGAGAAATGAATGGTGTAGTTCAGGAGTTTTTCCACACGCTTTGTCCTCAGGGACCACTTTTCCTAGTTTCTCTTTCCACAGAGAGAGTGTCCTCTCTCAGAGTTTCAGGTGCCTGCCTGGCTGCTGCAGCCCCCCAGCTCTGGGACTGAGGCTTGCCTTGGGGCAGGGCGGGGAGACCGTGAAAACAACAAAAACTGCATTTCTTCCAGTCTCTCTGTCCCAAAAGGGCCCCCTCCCCTGGCCTCATATCAAAAATCGAGTTTCTTTTGGAGCTGTTTCTGTCTACCCCTGCCGTGTAGTTGTGGGATTCGGGCTACCTGAGCCTAGGGTGGAACATGTGCGAGGAAAAAATAAATCAGAATACTTATTGCCGCTATATGCCTCTTACTTCAAGAATTTTTTATTTTGTTTTTATTTACTTGAAGTCTTCATTTCCTCCCAAGTTTTCTGCTCCCATTTACTTTCCAGGTCCTATATAGTTGCTCTGTGTGATCTGACCCACTTTTTACTCACAGTGAAGAGGCACATGTGGAAGGAATACTCACCCCACCTCAGCCTGAACCAGAAGCCTTCCTTGGTTTTTGATCTTGGCATCTAATTTAAAAAAGTTCAGCTGTCTGTAAGCCACGTTTGGGATGCTAAGGGGAGACCTCTACTTGAACAACACATTCGAAATTATACTTTTCCCTCGATACCGATACCGCAGATCCTCACTCGGATAACGTAGTTTCCATTCCATGCCATTTCGTTACAATGTCAAGGTGCCCCAGGAGCTGACCTCTCATTTGTCCTCATCAGCCCGTGGGTCCGTTTCCATCACTTCACTTAAAATCGCAGAGCCCATTGATGGCGTGAGCGAGGACTCTCTGTATAGAGATGACTAAGCAAAGGTTCTCTGTAGAAAACCGTGCTAGGTTTTCTAGGTGACAGAGAGCTGAATACAAACGAATTCTCCTTCTGGCCAGAGCAAGCCCAGACTTGTGATTACAATATTGGTAGAAGTAATAATAATCGCTGGTAAAGAGCACGGATTCTGGAGCCGGGCTGCCTGCGTCCAGACCCCAGCTCTGCCTCTGACTAGCTGTGGGACTTCAACCCTGAAGAACCTAGCTTTTCTGAGCCTCAGTTTCCTCGCCTGTACAACGGGCATAAAAATAGTACCTACTTCCGAGGTGGTTGGGAGGATTGGATGACTTCCTAAGAACAGAGTGCTTAGACCAGGCCTGGCACACAGGAAGAGGCACGAGGCACTTGCTTGGTTAATCACATTGTAAGGGCTAACATTTATTAAGCACTTCACCTACAGACGGAGCCAGCTTATCGCCCTTGCTCAGATGAGGCAGCTGAGACCTCAGGGAGGCAAACGGCTTGTCGGAGTCCATCTGGCTGGCAGATCTCAACATTGGGGAGGCGTGGGTGGCTGGATCTGGCTGGTGATCAAGACAGCGCCGCAGCAATGGAGCGAGGAACATCGTCTGGCCGGAGCTCCGAGAGATGTGACCCAGGGGAATGAGAGAGGAAAGTATCTGCCTGAAGAGAAAGGCAACAGAAATAGAAGGGGAAGCCTGGTAATTAGGTGGCCCCAAAAGGAAAGATCAATATTGTACTGCCAGGGAAACAACCAGTTTCCCTGGCAGCCTGCCCCGCCGCCCAGCTGTGTGTGCCTCAGCGACAGCAGCTGCTCCCGCTGTCCCCGCCAGGCCCCATGGGCGCGTGGCTCCCGGCCTCGGGGCAGAGGGGGGCGGCCCGGCCATGTGCAGTGCACGCGCCGCCAGGTAGGACCCCAGCGCCGGTGGCCCCTCTTCACCCGAAGACCACGTGCGGGTGGTTATTCGCTGAGCTCATCGTGCGACCGTGAGCAAGCCCTCCCCTCCTGGGACTTGGACTCCCTGTCCATAAAATGAAGGGCTCGGTGTCCTGGCAAAAGGTTATCTCGTGCCCAGGAAGGTTGAGGCTCTTGGTGATCGGGGTGAGGGGTTCCAGCCACAGACGCGAAGCTCCTTCCATACCCAGGGGACAGGACTTGAACCGGCGCTGTGCTGCGCAGTCCGGTGAGATCCCACCTCCGTGGAGGGCTAGAGGGCAGGGCCGGGGGAGGAGTTACCTGCGGTGACTCTCCAGATGTCTGTCCTCCGAGCCTCGGTCTCCTCACCTGTAAAATGGGGACCCCCAAGGTAGCTGCTACTCCTAAGATTGCAGGGAGGCTTAGGGGAGACTAACTACGGCCAGAGTTGAGCGCCACGCTGTGGCCTGTGGCAAGCCCTCCATAAACCCAGCAAGGAGTATTCATACTTCCCTGGATAAGCCACGCTACTGTTCATTTAAAAAGTCATCGCGATTGCAGTTACGGTACTTATTGGTATGGTTGGTGTTCACTGTTATAATTTCACAGCGATCCTGCCTGTTTCCTGAAGGGCCGTCCAGCAGTTGACATAGCACGTGCGCTCCTACTACCCCGCGAAGTGCCCTGTGGGAGCCGCTTGAGCCACAGCTCAGGGTGTTCCGGGGACTGGCAGGGGCCCGCAGGACCCCATGCATCTGCTGTCATCAAACACCCGGCGCCACAGGCTGGCTCATGGGGACAGACAGCCTGGCCCTGCCAGTGTCTCCAGCCCCAGCAAGTAACTGACTCCGTGGATTTCAGACCGTAATCCACAGCCTGCTGCCTCTGGGGTGGATGTGAGGTCGGGGCTCCCCATCAGCTATTCAGCACTTGACTTGCATCGGAGATTGTTAATGCGTAGCCTTCGACCTTGGAGAGGACTGTAGGCGTGAGCGCCAGGTGGCTTGGGGGTACTGGGTGCCCAGCTCCTCCCTGCGTTCGTAGACTCCCTTCAACACTGGTGCTGGGAGGACTGGAGGAGAGGAGGCAGGACACAGCTGGGGTGGGCAGTGGGCTCTCCAGCCCTGCAGGTGGCACCTGGCCATCGCTATTCTCAGAAGCCACGTCATTGCCTGGCAGTCAGAGGCTGCCTTGGCTGGGGGACGGGGTGCAGCTGCAATGCTAGGGAGGCTCAGTGGGGTGGGGCAGGAGCTGGGAGAGGCCACCTTCTCCTTCCCCGGAGTTTCTCTGGCCTTCCCTGAGGGTTCAGGAGCTCATGACTGTCCCCCACACTCACACTCAGGTGCACAAACAGGGGCAGTGGGCACAGAGGTACAAGCATTGAGCCACCAAGCTCAGGAAGGGAGGGAAGATGTGTGTGTAAGGTCTCTCTTTGCTCACTGGTCATCTTCTAACCCCCACTGGGCCATCCCCATGGCCGCTGGCAGTGACCTAGGCTTCAGACCCCTGCTGTGGCTGTTATGCTGGTAATATCCTGTGCACATGCAGGGAACACAGTCCTTCCGATGGATGAATGCCCACAGAGCACGTGGTGGGGCGCAGGCCGGAGGCTGTCCGCCACAGCAGTGTTAACGAGAACAGCAGTGACAGGAGTCCCTTTCCTACGTGCTGCGCACTGCAGTTCCCAAAGTGCTTTGATCTCCGTCACGTGCTCCCCAGCCCAAGGAGAGCCTGGGAGAGAGCACATCCTGCCTGGCTGTGCTCTAGGTACCGCTGGTGGTTATGGTGGTGGGGAGGGGCAGTGCCTGACAAGTTTGTGTGTGTATTTGTGTATGCATGACGATGTGTGTGTCCATGTGTGTAGTTAGCCCACAGCCCCTGCAGAATGCCCGGCATGCTGGGAGGTGCCCAGTCGTTGACTGTTGAATGAATGAATGAATGAATGCATGAATGAATACTTCTGTGTGTGCTGTGGAGGGGCTGCCACTAAGTTATAGGTTGATTTAGAAGTGAGCTTCCATCCCTGGCTGGTGTGGCTCAGTGGATTGAGCACCAGCCTGCTGAAGCAGAGGGTCGCGGGTTTGATTCCCAGTCAGGGCATGTGCCTGGGTTGCGGTGGGCCAGGTCCCCAGCTGAGGGTGTGAGAGAGGCAACCAGTCACTGTTTCTCTCGAACATCAGGTTCTCTCCCTCTTTCTCCTTCCCTTCTCCTCTTTCTAAGAATGAATAGAATATTTGAAATGGAATAGAATAGAACAGAATAGAATGAATAGAATCTTTAAAAATAGAACACATGTGATCCTTGCCCTCGAGGAACTTATTTTCTCGAGGGGAAGATATAAATTAATGAAATTATCACACAAACATATAATGACACGTTGCAACAAGTGGTTTGAAGGGAAAGTATAGGGTTGGCCAAAAAGTCCGTTTAATTTTTTCCGTATGGTGGCTCTAGTAGCGCTCAGTTGTCTTTAACGTCATTCAGAACAGTTTTGTTGGAGTGTATAGTGACAGCTGTCCTACCAGCGTGCGTTTAAAAAAATTGTCAACATTGGTGAATTTTTGTGCAGCCATTTTAATATTGAAGATGGAAGAAGATACGAAACATTTTTGGCATATTATGCCTTATTATTTCAAGAAAGGCAAAAACAACTGAAACACAAGAAAATAAAAGATTTGTGCCGTGTATGGAGAAGGTGCTGTGACTGATGGAATGTGTCGAAGTGGTTTGCAAAGTTTCTTGGTACTGTTGACATTTTGGCCAAATAATCCTTTGCCGTGGGGCTGTCTCATGCACTGGAAGATGTTCAGCAGCTCCCCTGGCCTCTACCCACTGGAAGCCAATAGCGGGAGATGGCCAACATACTCAAAATATCCAAATCAATAAAATTATTAGTGAAAATTAAAAATGTTTCTTTTATTTTATGGAAAAGAACATAGGAACTTTTTAGCCAACCCAATACTTGATTGGATAATAGTGGAATGAGCCTAATTAGGTGGAAGTGGTCAGGGGGAAAAGTATTTTTTTTTAAGATTTTGTTTATTTATTTGTAAGAGAGAAGGGAAGGGAGGGAGAAAGAGGGAGAGAAACATCAACTTGTGGTTGCCTCTCACACACCCCCTACTGGGGACCTGGCCCACAACCCAGGCATGTGCCCCGACTGGGAATTGAACCCATGACCTTTTGGTTCACAGGCCGGCACTCAGTCCACTGAGCCACACCAGCCAGGGCTGATGCATATTTAATAGAGGTACAAGTGGAGGCCCGAAGGATGAATAGATGTTGTCAGGTGATCAATGGGGAGCTTAAGCGTTTGAAACACACAGAACAGCAGGTGCAAAGGTCTGGAGGCAGAAAAGAGCTTGATTTGATTGTGGGACCAACTGAAAGCCAGTGGGGTTGGAGTACAGAGAGTGACAGAAAGAGGGAAGGGACAGGGCTGCATGGCCAGATCCCATAGGGCCGTGCTGGCCACGCTAGAGCTGGACTTTGTCCTCGGTCACTAGAAGATTTTAAGTAGATGACAGGGTCCAGCTGGAGTGGCGAGTGACCTGGAGAGGCTGACAGTGGAAGAAGGTAGATGGATTAGGAGATTCACTTAGTCAGGGGGTGGCTGGGGCCAGATGGGGTCCCTGGGGTGATGTGGGAAGGGAGGCAGCTTTGGGACACGGTCCTTGGGTGGGGACTGGATGTGGGAGCAAGCGAGCAGGCCCAGTGATGCTGACATGGTTATCTCTAGCTTGCAGACAAAGGGGAATTTGACCAAGGGTTTCTCAGAGCTACAAAATAATTTTTTTAAAGTGGCTAAAACTGTGTGTGGTACAGAGAAGTGGGAAATGGCAGGGTTTTGATTTATCCTCTTTTCTAGTGTTTCTGCAGTGAGTTTATGTTGCTTTTTTTACGAAAGAAACCGTGAAGTTGAAAAGTCAGTGTTGTTTTCCGTGTGCCAGTGTTTGGGAGACTCAGAGACAAGCCGTTACCCCCACCCTGCCCCCCAGCAAACTGAGGGCTGGGCGCTGCTGCTGGTTGGCGTTGCCTTTCCTCACTCTTGCTGTCTGTCACTTCAGGGCTCTGAAGTGGCCCCACCGCTGTCTGGGGCTGGCACTGACCCAGGTTGAGGTGGGGAGAGGGCTGGGAGGGGCTGCCAGCAGCTCCTTGGCCCACTTCACCTGCTCTCCCTTCATCCCAGCCTCCTAACCAGCCTCAACCCTGCTCCATGAGCCCTCTGGGGACTCTCTGGGGGGTGGCTCACACCTGTCATTTCTTTCTTCCCACAGGTGGAAAAACTTGTGAAATATTTGGATCCCAACGACCTGGGCAGAATCAACTTCAAGGACTTTTGCCGGGGAGTGTTCGCCATGAAAGGTGATGTGTCCTGGGGGAGAGGGTCCAGCTGGTTTTAACCCAGATTCCTCCCAAGGGAGGTCCCAGGAGCCCAGAATGGTTCCAGAAGTGTGTTATTCCCCTGGCTTCCCATGAGGGCCGAGGGGAGGGGTCTCAGGCTCCTAACCATGGAGGGGACTGTGGGTGTCTCTGAACCTGTGCTGTGGAGGCCCGCACCTGGAGCCAGGCATGCCTGCACCGGCTGAGCAGTCATTTCTGCCCTGCCCACTGTCAGTTCCCCTTGGGGGAAGGACCCCCTCTTTTTCTTCTTTTCTCCTTCTGGATGACCAAACTCCTGAGGCGTTCCCTAGCACATGGAACTTCTGGGCAAAGCTGGACAGAGCTGGTCACACCATCTCCCTCTGTCCCTCCTAAGTTTCCTTCGTTTGTTTCCTACTTTCCCTAAACTCCCCCATTTCTTCCTTTCTTCCCTGCCCCTTCCCTTTAACGGGGCAACATAAAATCCCCCAAACCAAAGGCCAGCTGTGAGAGACCCCAGAAATAGTCCCAGAATATGACAACTCTTACAGCTCACTGCTGCCTAGAGACAGTAGCCGGCGTGGCCAGCAGGTGCACTTGTGGAGGCCGCCCCCTGGCTGTGAAGAGAACATTTCCTTCCCTGTTACCCAGGAAGGAAGCCTCGTTAGTGAGGATCACAGCAGGGTGAACCCCTCTGGGTGGGGTAACCCCGAGTTCTGGGAGGGTGGAAGAAAGCAGGCGGTACCACTCTAGAAGTGAGAGGCAAAGGGAAGTGAGCGGGGATGTTGAGGGGACTGGGCACAGCAGGCTCCCAGGAAAGGGCTCTGAGAGGCGTTGTTTGACCCTGCAGGCCCACCACTAACTGCGCCTGTCCTGTGCCCATGCTAGGCACTTTGCAGGTTTGACCTTTGTCTGATATGACCTGGGGACATTTTCTCAGGGACCAGGGAGGGAGGTCTCCTGTGTAACTGAGTCAGCAGGAGGTAGAGCCATCCTGAGGGTGGCCCTCTCCGAGGTGTCTGGAGTTTGCAGGGCTGCAGAGGGCCTCAGCCTCAGTGTAAAGTGTGTGTTTAGAGGCCCTGTGAGCCAGGCAGGGGGTATTGACTGACATTGCTTCCTCCAGGAAGGCCTCCTTGATTCCCATTGCACCCAGCTTGCCCTCTGCATGTGGGAGTCTCCTCTCTGTGCTCCCTGTTGGGGCTAGTCCCAGTGGAAGCACATCGGAGGGTAAGGACCTAGCTCAGCTCCCTCCACAGAGACCCGGACTGTCTTCTCTACAGCCTGGGTGCTCCATCTCTATCTTTGAGTGGTCATCCCAAAGGGTGTCCTGGAAACAGGCTGTCTGACTCCCTGCAGCCCTGAAGCAAAGCTGCCATGCCAGGCTGAAGCTCTGATCCTCCACTGTCTGTCTGTCTGTCTGTGTGCAGGGTGTGAGGAGCTGCTGAAGGACGTGCTGTCCATGGAGAGTGTAGGGACTCTGCCCTGCGCCCCGGAGATCCCAGACTGTGCAGAGCAGGTAAGAGTGGGGCCTCAGGCCCTGCCTGGCACAGGAGGGATGGCGGCACCTCAGGCAGGCCACCTTGCCCCTCTTGGTCTGCTTGCCTTAACTTCACCTTTTTGGTGCCTGGGGGCCCCAGAGTCTCCTTAGAGGACCCTTTGGCATCAAAGTCAGGAAGCAGTTTTTTGGAGCCAGAGCAGTGAAGCCGCTGGAAAGCCACAGCAGAGAATGTAGGGGCTGGGGGTCCTCACGGAGGGCCTTGCCGCGACACCGAGCAGAAACAGCCCAGGGAGGGGAGTGACACGGTCTCAGTTAGCAGCAGGCAGGACAATTTTTTCTTTTCTCTTGTACCGTAACCTCCTGAGCCAACAGGTCCCTATATGCCCCCCCCCCCCCCCCCCCCCCCCCCCCCCCCCCCCCCCCCCGAACACTCACCACCAGTTAATTCTCCAACACCACTGGGTGTCCGGCAATTCAATTTGACGCTGACACTAACTACCCAGAGTGAGTGCCGACCCAGGGTCAAGAACTCAGTCCCACGAGACCGCTCCACTTGGGGCAGCCACAGACGGGCCCCCCAGCTACCTGTCCCTCTGCCGGCTGACTACAAATGCGGGGTTCCCGTGCCCCTCCTGGAGCCGACTAGAACCACTCACAGAGCTCAGGAGGGTGTGGCTTCACTGTCAGACGAGCTCAAAAGAGAGTCAGGAGGCTTTGGCTAGAAATAAGTGATAAAGATGTTTTCAAGGGTCTTTAGGGTTTGCAAACTGGAAATGCTACCAGGCAATACCCAGAAGTGTTCTGAAGAAGAAGAAGAAAAAAAGCTGAGAGTTCTTATAGTAAAAATTGCATTCTTGAAAAGAATTAGTCCTGCATTCTTGGCCTTTGGCTTGGTCTGAGATGGCCATGCCCCACATGGCCAGCGGTCTGGATAAGGGATGTCAGGTGGTCTGGATACGTGACCGTCCTTTCCTTAGTCCTCCGGGGGTAATCAGAGGGCTCTGCGGAGGTCTGAGGTATATCCAGGTATTGATGCAGGACTGGAAAGTTCAGAACTTGACGTTCTCAGGCTGGTTCAAACAGGAATAGCATCGTTTCCTCGTGTCTCGGTCCGCTTGATTTCCATCATTTAGCCACTTGACTGTTTTAGTGACTCCATTTTATTTCCTCACGCCTTTCCTCGTTGTCACTGTTGCTTCATTATAAAAGACAAAACCTTGGTGCATGGGGCTGGGTGCGGGCAGGGGTGGGGCGGTTGGGGCAGAGACCCCCTACTCCTCCTCCTGGGCTCCGCTCTCCTGCACAGCAGCGTGCCCACCAGCCTGGAGACTTTGCATATGGGTAGTTTTTCATTTCTTTAGGTCTAAGGCCCTCCTGGGTGAACTCTCTTCTGCCCTCCGTGTCGGTCTGGCCCTTGCAGATGGCCAGAGCCCAGCAAGATGGCAATTGCTCGCCAGACACAGTGGGCGGCCGTGTGCGTGAGCACCTGATAGGGCAGCGTGGTTGATGTGGGCCCTGTTCCTCACCCTGGGGCTCCCGTGTGCTGGCAGAGAAATGAGGGGGCACAGTTCAAAGGTCAGCCTGCTGGGCCAGTGGGTGCTGTGGTGATGGACCCCGAAGGCCTGGAGGCCCAGGCCCGGTGATGTGAGTGAATCCCCTTCCTGCCTCAGATTCCTATAATGCTTGGCTCTGGGCTCCATTTGGCTAAAAGCCAGGAGGGGCGAGACCGCAGCTCTACAGGTGTGGGGAGCTGAGGGGGCCAGCCTGGGACAGGTCCTAAGTCCCTGCTGTGCCCTGCTGTGTCCCAGCTGTCCCCTAGGGGTCAGCTTAAGACTGCTGAGATCACTACTTTGGCTTGCCGGGTGCCACTAGGGGACAAAAATGTGCGGAGTTGTTTGGGGACTGTGCAAGGATGACACATGGTGGGACAACAGCAGGTACCCCCAGCCCCTCCTGCCCTCAGGGTGGGACAGGAGATCTCTGATGTCACTCACCACGGGATGAGGGTTCTAGTTAAAACAGTGAAATGCTTTAGTGTGGGCTGGCGGTAAACAGTTGCAAACCAGGCAGCCTGAGGGCACCCCGCCCCGTTCACTCCTGTCCCAGGCCCCGTGAACCCCACCATTGGGCCACACAGCGGGGGTGCTCAATCTGCTGTCCAGACTCGCAGGCTGATGTGAGTCCATCTAATTGGGTGGCACCTGTGTCATACCAGTTCTGGAACTTACTGTATGGCACCTCCTGCCCGTGTCCTCAGATCCCCTGGCACCTTGGGCTTGGTAAACCAACTGTTGGGCAGGTTTTCCCATGCAGAGGATTTGGGTTTGGTCAGAGGGGATGCTGGGTGTCCCTGGTGTCCATGGGTGGGTGTCCTGAGGCTTAGGTTTCAGGAAACACCCTGGGAGTCCCTCTTGAGGCTGGCCCTTCCTTTTGTGCAGCCCCATTCCCTCTGGTGTAGGGGTGGCTGTGGGGCGAGGGCATGCATGGGTGTGGACCGCCCACTCCAGACTTCAAAGGCAAGGGGGTGGTGAGAGGGAACCCCACCCCACCGGTGCTGTAGAACCCTGGGCCTTTGATCATTCTCCTACATGGGTGACTAATAGGGAGCCCTATAAAATGAACAGGGCGTCAAGCCACCTGCTCCTCCTGTGTAGCCTGCACCTCAGCAAATGGTGTCACCATCTGTCCAGTCCCCAACCCAGAATGTCATCCTGAGCCCCCCACATCCAGCTGGCCTCGAGGCCTCTGGTACCCCCTCACCCCCTCCTCTCTCCCCTCTGCCACCTACTGGCCCTCTTCATCGCTACCCCAGCCTCTGTCTCCCCAGACCCGTGTTCCACAGTTGCCTCAGGATCTTCCGAAGAGCGGCTCCGATAGTGTCAGCCACCCCCCAACCCCCATTCTGCGGCCCCTCATCGCCAATGGGATAAAGTCCACCATGGGATCCTACCCATTTCTTGCACCACAGCACCCTGGAATCGGTAACACCCATCTGCTTCTCTTTGTTTGTTCGGTTTGCTTTGTTTAATCCTCACCCGAGGACATGCTTATGGATTTTAGAGAGAAGAGCAGGGAGGGAGAAAGAAAGGGAGAGAAACATCAATTGGTCGCCTCTTGTATACACCCCGACCTGGGACGGAACCTGCCACCTAGGCATATGCCCTGATCTGGAATCGAATCTGCCACCTTTTGGTTTACAGGACAACACCCAACCAACCAGGTGACACCGGCCAGGGCTGCTTCTCCTTTTGTGAAAAGGCTGTATTCTCTTGCCTCCGAGACTTTGAACAAGTTGTCTTTCTCCTGGGTTGTCCTCCACCCACTCTTTTGGGCTAACTTCTGGTCATCATTTAAGATTTACATAGGCACCTTCCCTTCCAGGAAGCCTCCCCTGGTTCCCTCTGCCCCAGCCTGCCCTCCAGCCTGAGCTTCCACGGGGCCCTGTGCCCTCTATCGCTGCCTTAGCCTCGCCCCCCAGATGGCTCCTTGTTCCCTGTGCAGTGACATCATTTCACCCCATGATGGCAGGGCTCAAGTTGAGCTTCCCTCCTCACACCAAGCAGAGCACCCATAGTGAACACCCTTATCCATGTTCCACAGAGCATTTCTCTAAGTATTTCCGAAGCAGAAATCCAGATGTGGACTTGATTGAAGGGTATGTGGATTTTATTTTTTTAATATTATCTTAATAGATGTGGCCAACATTTTCTTCCAAAAAGATGGAACCCGTTTGTATCATCCAATAGTTTATGAGAGTGCCCATTTCCTCACCCCTTCACCAACCCTGGAGGTTCTTCATCTACCTGCATGTCTGCCCCGCCCCACGCCGTGCTCTCCCCTCCCTTCTCCTGCTCTCCATTCCAACGGGGAAACTCATTCTCACTTTCATTTGTGCTGCCATTTACTAGTGAAGTAGATGTTTCCATTAGGTGTTTTGTGTTTGTTTGTTTTCTAATCCTCACCCGAGGATATTTTAATTGATTTTGGAGAGACAGGAAAAGAGAGAGAATGAGAGAGAGAAACAATGATATGAGAAACATCGATCAGTTGCCTCCTGTATGTTCCCCAGCTGGGGATTGAACCCACAGCCTCTTGGTGTGCAGGACAGTGCTCCATCCAGCTGAGCCTCTGGTCCCAAGGCTGTCTTTTTCTTATTGATTTATCAGAAACTATATATGTCTCTGTCATTCTTTATGCGTTTGGTTTTGGTATCTTTAATTGCACAGCATTTTAAAATTCTGAAGTAATCATTATCAATCTTTTTATGCCATTTGCATTTTATGTATTATTTTGTGCCTTCTCTACCTCAAGGCTGTCCAATTATTCTCCTACATATCTGTATTTTTCAAATTCTTTTAGATACAAAGTGTTTCTGCCAAGCTCTCGGATCCACCTGGAGCATATTTTTTGTTTTGGTGACGAGCTGGCATTACCATTTCCCACATGTTGCCAGCCGTCCGGTTCCTGCGGTGGAACAGACCTGCTCCCCCACTCACCTGAAGTTGTGCCCCTTGTTCATGTGCCAACTCTGCTTAGAAACGCGGGTCTCTTTCTGGACTCTGGCCTGTTATATTGACCCATTTGTCTACCTACTTCTAACTCCGACCCGCAGTTTCAGTTACTCTTGCTTTCTAGTTCGGTAACTGATTGAGAAAGCTTTTCTCATTGTTCTTATTTAAATGTCCTGTTTGTTAGTCTTACATATTTTCTCTTCCAGAATACTCTTTTTTGGTCAAATTCACCGGAAAATCCTGCTGGAGATTTTGTTTGAAATCTGTACATGCGTTGAAGGGCATTGGTTTTTTATATAATATGTATTGAGTTCTGTTGTCCAGGAGCACCTCTCTAAATTCATTCTGGCCTTCGTTTATGCCCTTCAGGGAAGTCTTATGATTTTCTCAGATGGGTTCTGCACATATCTTTTTTTTTAACAGTTTTTTTTTTAATTATTGATTTGAGAGAGAAATATATCTACTTGTTGTTCCACTTCTTTATGCATTCATTAATTGATTCTTGTATGCGGGACGACGCCCTAGCCCACTGAGGCACCCGGCCAGGGCGTCGAAAAGGTTCTGCGCGTTTCTTCGTAGGGTGGCTAACTTTTTTAGAGTTTCTGTTGCTGTTAAGTGCGGGGCTTTTTTGGCATGATGTTTTCTAATTGCTTACAGCTGCGTGTCTAGGACAAATGTTCATTTTTGGAGTTGATCTTGTCATGACAACCTTACTAACCCCTCATTAGTATGTGCAATTTTCCAGCTCGCTTGATCTACCTAACAAAGTAGCTCTATCGTTTTTTCTGCATGAATTTCAGTGGCTATGTGATATTTCATCACATGAAGACAAGCACATGTATTTACAGGGGCCTTGTTGTTGGGCATATCTGTTTTTAACCTAACTTTGGCCACTATGAAACAGTGTAATGGTGATTCTTGTAGCTCAGTCGTGCCCCACAGCAGCAACTGTTGCTTTAGAATAAGTCAGAGGTTGGCGAGCTACAGTTTCATGGGCCAAACCTAGCAGCCGGTTTTGTAAGTAAAGCTTTATTGGAGTGCAGCCGCGCCCCTTTCTCACCTGCCGGCAGTGGCGGCACCCGCCCTGCAGGTGGCAGAGCTGAGCGGCCACCACGGGGCTTCTGGGCCGGCAAAGCCGAAGATACTCGGTATTTTCTATCTGCCCTTTGCAGGACCAGTTTTCCAGCTTCGGGGATAAATTCTGCTGGGTGGAAACTGTCTTATCCAAAAGATGCAGATCTTAAAATTTCTAACACATCTGCAAAATTCCCATCCTGAAGAGTTTTCTGTTTCTCTCCCGGCAGGATCTCATCAGAATCCAATTGCCCTTGTGGTACTGGGGGTTACTGATTTCTCAAATCTTTCTGATTTGAAAGGCCAAAATTAAATTTGTTCTTTGGAATTATAATATAATTGAACTTCTCAAGTTGCATTTATTGGTCATTAGGAGTTCTTCATGAATTGCCTGTCTGCATTCTTCAGCCTGGTTTTTATGGGTGTGTTCATTTTCATTGATTTATCGGAACTAGAAATATTAACTTTTTTGACATACATGACACATATTTTTTCAGCTTGTCGTTCATTTTTAACTTTGTTTACGACAGCAAATTAAAAATAGTTTTATTGCCAACTCATAAATCTTTCTTGTGTCTTCAGCCTTTGGTCGGATGCTTAAGAAAGGCTTTCCCATCCAAAACTGTGAAACTATTCTGTTTTCTTGTGATTTTTTAAATTCAGTTTTTATGTTTAAAGCTTTGATCCGTGAAATGAACCTTGATGTCTAGAGTGAAGCAGGGATCCAGTTCTTGTTTTTCCTCCTCAGACCCCCCTAACCTTCCTCCCACTGACCTCACCTCACAGGAGGAGCCAGACGCTCTTTGTAAGGTTAGAGTGACGTGGTGGGCCCCGAACGGCAAGACAAATGGGGTCTGCCAGGACCTGGACTTCAGCCTGAGCCCAAACTGGCTCTTCTGCTCATATCTGAAGGGGCTTTTGTCAAACCTCAGTCTGGCCAGAACACTTTTTAAAAATCCACCCCGCGCTTTTCTCTAGAACTAGCCTGGGGACGCTTATGGCCTGGGGGTCCAAGTCCACCCTCCACCCCCCCCACTTAATCTCGTGAATTCTGAAGCAATCATTTCTAAAACCACGAGTGACAACGGTACTTTTAAATTCTAAAAATACTTCTTCTGACAAACAGGGCCCCAATTCAGCTGGGCTGGAGAGATGTGGGCGGCGGCAGCAGGCCTGGCTGGCGTGGTAGGCAGAGGGTTGTTCCGGAGCTCTGGGAGGGGCCTTGTTTGACCCGTTCTGCCTGTATCTGGCCCCAGTAATTTTTCTGTGTTCCAGAACCCCCTCCTGAAAAAGAGATAATTTCTTTACTCCAAGCCTCAGGGTTTCTGTAAGAATAAAAACACCCTCCAGCGTATCTTTGGGAGGTAACGGAACCCTGATTAAAGTAAAGTAAAGGTGGCCAGAGCAGAAGCAGAGCAGATGTTCAAACCCCTTTTGTTTGTTCCCGAGCCCTGGTCTGCCCGGGATCCTGTCTCTAACCATTGAACCACCCTGCCCCAGGGAGGCCAGGCTGAGCCAGCCCTTGAACCCTGACTTCCCCAATGGCCTTGTGCTCCACCTCCTGCCTGACCTACCCCTCATGCTCAAGGTCACACAAATCTGTAGAACTTCGCTTCCCCGAGTTAGAACTTCAGCAGATTTTAGAGAGGGGCCACTTGTAGCCCGTCTTTTTAAAGTGGAGCAGAAGGGAAAAGGTTTGGTTTTTATTACCCTGCAGGATGTTAACCAGTTTTGTGTCTGACTTTGGGATCCTGTCCCAGCATTCTTTCTTCCTTTGGCTCCGCGCACTCTCATCTCTCCCGTTCTCCTTTGAAGCAGCTGTCCCAACTTGCTAGTTGCCTCAGTAACGAAGTAAGTAAATTCTGACACAGGTGACTGTGGGAAGACACACACCCACAGTCACATCAGGACAGATGTCCTCAGCAACAACACAGCCTCCGAGAGTGATTCTCAGCTCTGGCTGCACCTTGGAGTCATACAGGGAGCTTTAAAGACACCAATGCCCGGGTCCCACCTCCCAGAGATTCTAACTCCATCTGGGGTGGGGTGGGGGGGGTCCACTCATCTATTTTGGAAAACGCCCAAAGTTGAAAACGAAAAGTATTGAAACCAGGACCTTGCACACTCTGCTGCAAACGAGAATCACCTGGAAGCTTTTATGCGTCTGGATGCCCAGGCCATCCCTCAGACCAGTTAACCCGGAGCCTCCAGAGGTGGGACCCAGGTATCAGCATGTTTCAGAGCTCCTTGGGAGGTACGGTGAAGCTGTGACTCTGATACAATGTCCCAGATTCTAGCCAGTTCACATCCAAGCTTGTTCTCCTGAGGGTGAAGTGCAGAGGCAAGAGCTGGGCAGCTCTTTTACGCAGAAGACGGCCACTGGCACAGCTCAACAAATGCTGGCCGCCCTGCTCAGGTGGCCCCAGGACCCATCCTCTGGGGGTGTGGTTTGGGATGGCAGGGCCTGGCCTGAGGTGTCCATCCCTACAGAGCCCAGCCACCTGGGCGCTCAGGCATGGGGAGGGAGCATTCCTGCAGCCCAGTGAGCCACGGCTTTGCCCTTCCCGAGGAGGCCCTGCACAGGCCCACAGGGAGGGACTCAGGTTAGCAGGGCTGGGGGTTCCCTGTGTGCTGGAGCCCACACAGGAATGCACGATTAGGGGGCGCCTCACCTGCCCCCACTGAGAGCTCGGGGTCCCACCGCAGAAGGTGAGGGAATGGAGAGGAGATCACATTGGTGGAACAAAGACCTAGCAAATTTCCTTTTCCTCCAACTTTTTATTTATTTCAACGTCCAGGAGAGTTGTAGGAGAAACGCAGTGAATGCCCGTGTATTTGGCTCCTCAGATTCACCATCCATTAGCCTGTTGTTGATTTGCCTTCTTTGCCTGTGTGTGTTTGTGCGCTTTCTGTTCTTTTCTGTCCTTTTCTTTTCTGTTCTTTTCTTTTCTGTTCTTTTCTGTTCTGTCCTTTTCTTTTCTGTTCTTTTCTGTTCTTTTCTTTTCCTTCCTTCCTTCCTTCCTTCCTTCCTTCCTTTTCCTTCCTTCCTTCCTTTTCCTTCCTTCCTTCCTTCCTTTTCCTTCCTTCCTTCCTTCCTTTTCCTTCCTTCCTTTTTTTTTTGCTGGCCCATTTGAAAGTTAGCTGCAAACATTATGACAGTTTATTCTGAAACAAATACTTGACCATTCCTGAGATCAGGGCCGTTCTCCTCTGTAATCACAATACAGTTACCGCTTGTGGGAAATTCAACTTTGACTCAATGTATTATCGAATGTAAACTCCACGTGTAAGTTTTCCATTCTTTTTGTAGCTTTTCCTTTTGATCTCGGACCCAATCCAGGGTCCCTCATTACATTTAATTGTCGTGTCTCAGCCTTTTTATTTTTTCCTCACCCCTAAAAACATGGACGTTATTTATTAATTCAAGCCAGCTGCTCCAGAGAAAGACCCTCAGTTTGGATTTGCTCTTATGGATTGTCTAGCCCTTCGGGGTAGTACAATTGAAATCCGAATGAAAATGGTGTGTGGAGGAGGGCCCCAGGAGGAGGGCCCCAGGAGGGGCGTTCTGTGTCGGCTTCCCCATTGCTCTCTGTGGTGCCTGCTCCTCAGGTGCAGTTTCCCAGCTGCAGAGCAGGCAGCACGCAGGGTGTGAAGGAGATAAGGGATCACCAGGGCAGAAGGGCTTGTCTGGGGGCGGGGTGCGTGTCCACACCCTGGCACCTGTCCGCAGGAGGGGGAGGAGGCAGCAGGCCTCGGTCCTCACTGGCTTTGAGAATGTGCTGTGGGCCGTGAGGGTGTCTGAGCAACGGGTGGTCAACCCTGGCACTTGGGAACCGCACGTGGACACGTGAGTCCTTGTTCCACAGCCGTGGCCACAGCGTCCTCTCAAATTTTTGCACACCTGCCCTCGAATCCTTCAAGTTTCAACACAAACGTCGCCTCCTCAGAGAAGCCTTCCCTGACCACCCATCCCAAGGCAGCCCTCCATACCCCGCCCCCATCCCTGTCATCACACCCCACTCATTTCCTTTGGAGCATGCTCAGCCTTAGCCGTCTGGGTGTGTGTTGTCTGTCCCCGCACTGGACTGTAAGCTCCGTGGGTCAAGGGCTTTGCCTGCCTCTTTCACCGCTGTGCCCTCCGCACCTAGCACAGTGCCTGGCACAGACATGCCGTCGGGACCTGTTTGTTGTTGCCCAAGCAGGTGGATGATCTCAGTGGTGGAAGGCCAACTCTGCCAGGGAGGGATGGGCAGGTCTTCTCGTACCCGGGAACAGTTGGGGGCCCCCCCCCAAGGACTATAAGAATCACGCTCTGCCCCAGTGATTCCAGGGGTGTAGGAAGGAGCGAGAAGGGAGGGGCCGTGGCTCTGACCCTGCACCTGGGCTCTCACGCTTGCGTGTGTGTATGACTCCCTTGGGTGCAGACTCTGACTCAGTAGATCTAGCGCCAGCCTGATTCCGTGTTTCCTTCAGGCTTCCGGGGGGCAGGGGGAGCGGAATGGGGTCCCTGTGGGTCAGGGGCCACACTAGCAGTGCTTTCAGTGACTGTGGGTCCTGACCCCAGCCTTGCCCATAAATGCCACCTGCCATGAGAACAGTGGAAAGAGCTTGAGGCTCTCTTTGCAGCCTCCTTCCCCTCCCCGCGCCCTCCGCCAGCAAGTGTTGTTTCTCGCAGTGGCTGTCACCTCCCCATGTGGTGAGGCCTGCTAGGTTTCTGTCTCCACATTTCTGCTACCCTGACAGACAGCACAGATTCCCCGCCAGGGACTGTCTCAGCCTCTCACTTCTGTCTCTGCTCTGTTTTCCCTCCACGCTCCTTCCGGTAAGGCTGACTGCTTGGGGATGTTGTGTCTGCCTACGAAGTCAGGCCCGGCGCCCCACCCCCGTGCCCAGGGCAGGATGGGACAGCTGACCTGGCTGGGAACTGGCGTTGCCACCCAAACCCGGAGGCTGAGGCGTTTCCAAGCTTTGGTTTAGGGAGTAGGTGCATATGCACAAGCCTGACCGGCCCTGGATGCAAAGGGGTCATTTAAGCCTGGGAAGAGCAGGAGCATTGGGGTCTGAGGGGCCTGGGTTTGAATCCCGACTCTTTCACTTACTAGTGTGGCCACCTTTTGCAAATTATTTAACCTCTCCAGGCCTCACTTTCTTCCCTTGCTAAATGGATATTGTAACTGGTGTCTCCCTCTCGGGGTTATTGTAAAAATGAAAAATGAGAAGTAATGGAAAGCACCCAGTACAGTGCCTTGAAAATGCTGGAATCTCTTGAATCACAGCGCATAGATTGTGAGACATATCAAGTAGACCGAATGAATACCTTTCTCCCCAGAGCTGCTGACAAGGTGCTGATAAGCGATGCCTGGGTCCCAGGCCTGTTTCCACACCTGCATCCCTTAACCCACCTGCTGCTCCTGTGCTGCTAGGGAACTCAGCCCCTGGGCTGTTCCGAGAATCAGGCCCACCCCTGTGTCAGACCACCCTCCGGGGGAGGGAGGGTCTGAGGACACAGCATACCTGCTGAGCCTCCGGGAGAATGCTCAAATGTCTTATTAGAGATAAACAGCTATCTCCCCCCCCCCTCCACACCGACCCACCCAATCGATTGTTGCTACATTCCTGACAAGAAAATCAGCTGAGGGTAACAGAAGACACAGCATAACCTCTGATCCTCGAGGTGGGACTCTCTGTGGGGGCCCCAGGCGAGCTGGCCATTCTCCCCAAGCCTCTGATTACCAGAACAGCAGCGTGGGCAGGAGGCGCACCGAACAGGCCCTGCCTCAGTGCCTGGCCTACCCCGCTTCGTGTGCACTCGCTGCATCCGGCTGGCCAGAGAGAGGACTCTTTGGACCACAGGGGCTGGGAGGCTGAGCATCTTCTCAACTCTGATGCTGTGACTTTACGTCTAGAACCCATTTAAGAGCATCTACCTGTACCACACCCCACCTGGTCTTCTTCCTGTGCTGTGTGGCTGGGAACATTCTTGCCGTCCTCCAGGGAATTTTTAACCCAGGCTGAAAGGCCTCCCGAGACGCGTGGGAGGGCCGGGTCGTGTCGGGCAGGTGCGTCTCCATCCTCAGCTTCCAGGCAGAAACCCAGATAAGACTCGATATGGGAGAAAGCGGCCCCGAGGACACGCTGACCCGCACCCCTTCAGGTTTCCCATCCCTGGTATCCAGTTCCCTGCCAGAAAGCACTGTTTCCTTTTACCATCTCGAGAACCCTCTTCAATGGACGCACGTTTTGCTTTTATTTCCTGGCCTCAGTGTAAGGCAACCCCAAACTGAATATTTCAACTTCCTTGTTTTTATTAATTGCGGTGGAGGGGGGGGGGGGCGGAGAAAGAAAGAGAAACACCGATTTCTTGTTCTACTTATTCATGAACGCGCTGGTTTCTTCTTGTGTGCGCCCTGCCCGGAGGTCGGAGGTCGAACCCGCAGCCTTGGGGTGTCGGGACGACTCTAACCAACTGAGCTACCTGGCCAGGACAGAATATTTGAACGTTCTTAAAATTGCTACTTGACATCTGATTCGATGTGCCATCTTCTTGTATACTTTGATCCACCCCGTTATTTTTAGGATTTTTGCACCCCCAGAAAAGGTCCTTCTTGGTGAATTCATATCCTTTTCTCGTAGATAAGAAGTGTAATGTAACCACTCCTTTCTCGTCTTGGTAAGGCGGAAACAGCGCCAATGGGGAATCAAGAACTTTTCGATTTGGTTTTTGACCTCCTTTTTCTGTACGGGCTTTTAAGGATATTTTATCAGTTCCACTGCGAGTGTCTCATTGTAAAAACTTCACAGATGTCAACGACAATAACAACACCGAGCTTGGATGGTCAGGAGGGGCTGTTTGGAAGGGTTATTGCAAGGAAGGGAAGGAACTGTCGAAGTGGGAGGGGTCCCCTGCAGAAGGAGAAAGCTCTGACGGAAGGACTTCAAAGCTTCTCAAGGGTCTGGCGAAAGGGGATTTCTTCATCGGGGGGGGGCTAGACAAGGCTCCAGCCAGTGTGGGGAAGTGGGCCAACAGGGCACTGTGGTCCCTGGAAGAGATCAGAGAATGCTTTCCCCCCGAGGCCAGCCTGTGCTCAGAGGGCTGCTAAGAAGGGGCTGGATGCCGGCTCAGGCACGGCTCACAGACCTGAGGGGAGAAGGGGCAGCTTAGTCAAAGTGTGGTGACTGAGCATTTTGTTCTAGTAGATGGTAGCGGCCAGCAGTTCCAGGGAAGAGTGGGAATTCGCAGGGTGGGAAGTGGTTCCCAGGTATCCCTCTGTCTAGACTGCGCCCTCCCCCGGGGCAGGGAGCAGCCTCATCAGTCGCTCTGCCCTGCTCAGCCCTGGGCCCGAGGGAGTGCTCCGCAGTGTTTGTTGACCGCCTGAATGAGAGCGTTCTTGGAGTCAGGAGCTTGCCTTCCTGGGAGATCCAGGAACAAGCAGGCTGGTCTCCCACTCCTTCCTGAGGGGTCTTGGCTCCTGGCTGTGACCCTCATCCCCTCCTTCAGAGGCTTCTAGCTCCCCCTTCCCTAGGAGGGATCCAGCTCCCAGCCTGCCCCACCATCACCCCTTCTCTGAGGGGCCCTAGTACCCCCCTCCTCCCCAGAGGGTGTCCAACTCCAGGCAGCACAGCTGGTTCCTGCTCCCACCTCAGTCTGTTTTTCAGGGGTTGGGACAGGCTGGAGGAGGGGGTGGCAAGGCAGAGGAGGGGCCACCCTTCACTCCCCCAGGGCTGAGAGTGGGCAGGGCAGGGCCCCCTTCTGCCCATTTTCGAGGACTGACCTCCCGCAGGTGACCCAGGTGACTGACCACACCCTTCCTGCTGCTTGGACCCTCTCTCTCCACTTGCCGCTTTCCCTGTGCCCTCTCGCTTTCTGTGTCCCTGTATGTGTGTCTTTCTGACCTGCTCTCTCGTCATCTATCTCTCTGACTCCATCTCTGTGCCTGTTTACCAGGTCTTCGTCCCTCTCTCCCCCTCCCCTTGTCTTTCCTTGTCTCTCTCCACCCTGTCTCTCTCTGGCCTGCTGATACCTCCAGTCTCGGCCAAGGAGGCCTTCCAGTTGGACCCAGGTCTCAGCAGGAGCCAGACACAGGGCTGGGTGGCGTCAGATGGAATGTCAGCCATGCATAGGGACTTTACTTGTCGACTCTGTAATCATTCCCGCCCCCCTCCTATCTTGTCTACTTAGACAAACACCCCAGGAGGTACTATTATTAGACCCATTTTACTGATGAGAAAGCTGAGGCTCAGACAGCAATTAAGTCGCTTGCCCAAGGTCTCAGGACTACAGAGTGCAGAGCCAGGCTGTTAATCTGCACTTGACGTCAGATACCTCGGGTAGCCAGCTCTGTGCCCACTGTTCCTGAGGCTTCTCAGGTTCCCAGGCCTCTCCTCACTCCCTTTGCCCCAGCAGCCTGGGAGAAAGGACCAGAGGACCCACTCACCCCGCCCCGAGAGTTTGCATCACTTCAAAGACAGCTTATCAGAGCACCTGCATTGCTGGGGGACATCTTCTACCCAAAGGAATGAAACTAAGTGTTTCAGGAGCCAGTGAGTCCAGGCCTGGGACACGGGAGCCCCCAGCGCATTCCTACCAGCTGCTGTAACACTGGACACAGGCCCCTGAAACCAGAAGAGCCAGAGTTCGGGCTGCCTGTCACCTGCCCAACCCAATAAGCAGAGACAGGGACTGGATCTTTATGGGCACTTTATTCAGATACCCGCGATCCGAGAAGACGGGGAGTTTGTACCCTAACAGACCGTCTTTAATTCCATTTTAAACCGACCCCTTTTACAAGGAGAAGAAAAGTGTAGGTAAGGGGATTGGAATTCAAGGGAAAAAAGTGTAGGTAAGGGGCTTGGAATTCAGGAAAGAGGTTAATCAGATAAGGCAATTTTCCTGACGTCCTTTCATCTGCTGACCAGTGATTTTCCTTATCTGTGTCCTGGGCCCTGGGCCCTAGGTCCTGGGTGCTTTCCTTTATCTGTGTCCTGGGCGCCAGACTGTCTCTCCTGGAACACGATGGCTTGGATACCACCTTGGTTGCTCATGGTCGCTTCTGGAGCACAAGGGTCAATCACTGTGGTCCCCTGGAGTCAGGGTGGGCCGTTCCTTCGGTCCCTGAAACAACAGCTTTTCACACGCACTGACTACTAGGCTTATTAACTGTTACATTAAACTGAAATGTTCCCACTCAGAGTTCCCCATCACAATGACCTGGACATAGAGGGTCCTAAAACCAATGCCTTTGGGTCGGGCAGAGGAGGCAGGTGGCACAGATCCCCCTGTGTGGGGCTGTGCGGGTGTTAAAGGGTGTTCCTCAGAAAGGGGGCCCTCTGCAAGGGAGTCTGGGAAATGCACCAAGGAGAGGTGAGCCAGCTTCTTGGCTGCAGGACTTCTGGGAGCCTGTGCACCCCTGGGACCTCAGGTGGGAGGTGGAGGCAGAGTGCTGGCCTCCTTAGCTGTCGGAGCCCTGCGTGCACCAGCACCTCTGTCACAGACACACGGCCCTGACTGGCTCTCTGGGCAGCCCGGGGTGGGGTGTGGCGTGAAGTGTGTCTGAGGCATGGCTGCCCCCATTGCCCCAGAGGAAGCAGTGTGGCCCTGTGATGACATTGTGGAGTTTGGTCAATGGCTGTTACACAAGGACCGAAAGGCTGTGGCTGTATCCACCGCCGTGTGTGAGCCCGGTGTCTCTGCTGGCCAGCCGGGGTCACTGTGCTCCGCAGCTTCAGGGGCACCCTTCTCACCGTGTCAGCATCCATAGGCAGGCACCTCTGGGAGTGGCGCGGTGCACGGCCTGTGCAGCCGAGCGTGGCCACCCCGTCCCAGCCCTTAGCACTGTGGTCTGACTTCTGCAACCCTCTCTGTTGACTTCCTGTCCTGTCTGCCACTGGCGGTGGCTCTGGCAGCCCTCCTGTGGGCCCTCCTGCGGGCCACGTCTCCAGTCCTCCCCTCCTCTGTGGCCCTTCTCCCCTGAGCCCGACGCCAGAGCAGTCGGCAAGAGCCCTCCAGCTGTGCGGGGCCCAGAGAGGGGTCCTGCCTCTGCGGTGCACAGGCTCCGTGGTCTTGGGCAAATCACGTAACCTCTTTGGGGCCAACGACCTTATTTGCAAAATGAGAATAAAATACTCATCAGGTTGTAGTTTTCTTCAACACTAGATGCTGAGCTTCAGGAGGCCAGAGGCCGCCCTCGTTCCTCTTGGTCCCTCGGGATCTAGCACATACTTGGTGGATGCTTATTAAACATTCGTTTTGTCACGTTGACCAGAACCTTTCTGTAGCTTCTCCCCTGCTCCGTGGTTCGCCCAGGGTCTCCCCAGAACGACCGGCCCTTCCTAGTTCCCACCTCTGCCTGGGTTCTAGAATTCTCGTCGGCTCCGTCTGCAGCGCTGGTCATTTTGGGGACTGCTCTGCTGCCACCCGTGCCTTTCCCTGCCCTCTCCCCCGACCAGAAGCAGCCTCCTCCTTCCACACCAACCCCTCCCCATGGCCCAGACACTTCTGCCCGATGGGGTGGGGGCGGGCGGTCATTTGTGTCCCTGTGGGCCTCTCTGTTGTTCTCTAAGCAGAGTGGTGGGGGCGGGGATTGTCACTTTGCTGCACCCGCTTGGAATTCCCAGGGCCCGTGTGGTGCCAGGTGCAGAGCAGACTCAAGACGAGCACACAGAGCAGACGGGAAGTTGGTGGCAGTCACAGCCCTCTTTCCCACCTTCCTGTCCCTCGCAGCCCTCTCAGACACCCTTCTCAAAGGGAGGCAGGAGGGTCAGCCTGCCGCCTTTGTGGGCGCAGGCCCAGGCCGGGCTGGGACAGGCTAGCTGGCAACTGCTGGCTCGGAGCCCACTGAAAAATCAGCTTTCGGGTCTGGTGGAGTAGGGTCTGGTGGAGTAAGCACCTTAGAGACTTGGGTTTGGTGTCTTGGCTTTACCGGGCTCTGTGGTTCACAAAAGCAGGAGGGCGCTTAAGAGGCTTGACTCAGGCCCTAGTCTGCCCACTTTGGGAGGGGGTGCTGTGGCTTCACGTGAGAGGGCCGTAGCCCTGGGCCTGCATCTCGACCCTACCCTGCCTGGTGAGCCTCTGGGCAGGTGGTGTCACCTCCCCAGACCCAGTGTCCCATCTGCGGAGCAAGCGTAGAAGCCCCGGGGCGTCCCCAGGATGAGTTGGAGACAGACAGGGAGACAAACCTAGAAGTGCTGGCGCCTCTTGGCCTTGCTGGTTTGCTTCTATTACCTGGCAAAGAACCATTTATTGCTTGGGCCACATCATTTTCTCTCGCTTTCCATGACTCGTGTAGCAAGTGGCTTTCTCTCTGGGACTGTTTTTTTCACAGAAACAAAACTTTCTTTAGTCACTTCACAGGACCTGTCACGCACGACTAGTGGGAACACACCTGCTGTGACCCGGGCTCCGTCAGGTGCTGAGCCCTCGCCGCCCGCCGCTCCCCACTCACAGCCCTTTCACCCATGGCCCCCCCTCAGCACCTGCACACACCCCCACTGCCCATGGGCCCCCACCCATGGGCCCCCATCATCCATGGACGCCCACCTCCCCTGGACCCCTAGCCACTGCTCCCCGTGTCCCACAGCTCCCTCGCCAACCTCACTGCCCCACAGCCCCACTGGGCTGATAAACACCTTAAGGCCATTTGTCAGAGAGGAGCCATGCAGGTGAGGCAGAAAGTCCCCCCCACACACAGATGCCGGAGCCTGGGCTTGGCCTGTGACTCAGATAACACTTCCATCCTGTTCATGTCTCCGCTCCCACAGACCCTCGGCTGGCCCCTAAAGTACAGGGAAGGACCACCACGAGGTTACCGAGCCCGGCTGTACCCCAGTGGTCAAGCAAAAATAAGTGGGTGCAGGACTCCTCAGAGTTTAGCAGGCTCACAGCCCTGGGGATGGACAGATAGGGTGATGAGACTTGGCCAGGGGACAGACGCCTTTTCCCCTCAAGAGCACCCGTGGGAACTGCCGTGACCAACACTCTCAGCCCTCCCTGTCCAGACCACGGACCGTGGCTGTCACCTGGGAGCTAATTAGAGCTGCAGTGTCAGAGGCTGGACCAGACGGACTGAGTCCGGACCTGCATTTGAACAAGACCCCGGTGTCTCATTCACATGCTCATTACAGCCTGGGCCACGCTCTTGCAAGTCCCTGGGTCTCCACCTGGTGGCACGTTGGAGTCACTCCGTGAACTTCAGAGACCCTGATGCCTGGTTGTACACCCAGATCCAGATGTTATTGGTCTGACGCGCAGCCTGGACATGGAGCGTTTTAATGCTGCTCCGGTGACTTTGACGGCTGAGAGGTTGGAGAATCACTGCTCAGTCTCATCACCGGCCCGATAAGGCGGTCGCGGGCCAGCGTGCAGAACGGTGAACATGGACCAGGAGCATCCACTTGGAACTGCCCCAGGGAGGCACAGGGACAATGAGGCACTGTCCCAAGGTCCCAGCAGCTGGATGCAAAGCCTGACCCAGGACTTAGTTTCCTGATACCAACTCCCAGGCTCTCAGAATCACCCCTTCCACACCATCCCCTGGAAAATCCTCCTTCGTGGGTCTACGCCTGGCCCTGGTCCTCAAACCAAAACCCTGTTGTGTCTTGATCAGTTTGCCTCCTCTGCTCTGACTTTGCTGGCTGCTGGCTCAGGATGCCCACACACTGGCCCCGAAGCCAGTAAAGATGAGCCCACCCAAGCCGGGAGGGTTAACACATTGTAGCCACTGAGCTGCCTCCTGTTCTGTGATGAACACCGGCTGGGAGGCAGCTCCATTTGGTGGCGAGCCAGGCACTCTGGGCAGCCTGGGTCTGAGCCCCAGCCCCGCCGCTGTCAGCTGTGCCGCCGCCCGCAGACCTGCAGCCTCTCTGGGCCTCAGTTCCCTTATCTGTAAACTGGGCACAACAGCACTCCCCTGCTTCAGGGCAGTGTGTGGACTGAGATAAAGAAGGTGATGCAGCCCCAAGCAGGGCCTGGCACAGGTGGGCACCAGATCAGAGTTGGGGCTGCTGGGGGCATCCAGCATCATGAAGCCTGGACACAGGAGGCCCGGGCTTCTCAGCAGGCCCAGGGCCCTCAGGCCCTTGCAGCAGGAACACCTTGAAGCTCTGGAGCCAGAGGCAGCCAGCATGTGCCTCTCTCCTTGGCCAGACGCACAGGCTCAGTGTCATTCCGTGTGTGTTTGGTGACTGTGAGGAGACCTGCCTGTCACTGTGGGGACCCCCTATTTTCCTGGGCTGACCAAGCAGCACAGGTTGGCGGTGCTGGCCACAGCTGGTGGCACTTCCCTCCGTGAGGAGCTGTTACTGTCGGACAGAGCAGTTGTTGCTCTCACGGCCATCTTGGTTTGATTCCCCGCTCTGGGAGCCCAGGATCGAAGGGAAACATCGGCTCTGCTGCCTCGTTACAGAGCGCAGAGACACGGGCAGGCAGCTGGGTCTGGATGTTCTCAGCCGGGGCCCATGGGGACTGTCAGCGCAGCACCTTCACCTCATGGATGGGAAACTGTCGCAGAGGGTCCAGGACTTCCCCAAGGGTGAGTCGGGGCTGCTGGCACCTGCTTTCCCTGGCTCTTGGGTCTGAGGTCTATCCCCTGCCCCCCACGACTGCTGCAGCCAGGAAGGAGTTGGGGGTAGGACCCAGAATCCTCACCCCGCAGCAGGTGCTTCCACGTGGCATGCAGATCCCTGGGCCCCGGCGACCGACTCAGCCTCTGGGGTGGAACTGGGGGTCTGTGTCCTTAGCAGGTCGTGACCAGAGTCCTGGAATCACTGCTGTGGACTCACCCAATGGCCCCAAAGCCCCAGGCCTGTGCTCTGGGCCTCTCCTCGCCTCTCCTGCATTGAAATTCACCACTCGGGAATCCAGCCCCTGATGGTCCTACTTTCACTTAAAGTGTCACTTATCTGGCACACCCAACAACGGTGGCTCCCAGATGAAGGGGACAGAGGCGATGTCCTGTCACGGACAAGCACATGCCCCGTGGACCCACGCGGCCTGGGGCCGAATCTCGCACTTGGCTCTTCTTCTGCGCGGCTCTTCACCTGTCTGCGCCTTTGCCCCTCCTTGGGGGACGAGTGTGGGGACACCTCCCTCCCGAGGTGTCGTGAGGGCTGGATGAGTCCGTGTAAAAAGGTGCTTAGGTTGGTAACTAGTGCCTGATAAGGACCGTGTAAATGGTTGCTGTTATTGTGCCCACTTTACAGGCTGAGAAGTCATGCTGAGAGAGGTTGAGAGGTCTTCCCGGGGTCACACAGCCACTAAGTAGCAGAGTTGGTTGGGCTTTCTGCCCTTGACCCACACAATCCCTGCCTGGGTGACAGCAGCCTTCCGCCTCCTGCAGCCCAGCTCGCGGATGACAGACAGGGCGGCAGGAGAGACTGCCCGCCCCGCCCCTCCCCCACACTCACTCCCACACTCTGGGGTTAACAGTTCTGTTAGCCAGGGAGGCAGGCCCTGGGAGCCAGGCGGCCACACGCTGGCACTGCAGCTCAGCTTCCATCCGCCCCGAAAGTCCCTAACAGAGACAGAGGCTGCCGGGGATGTTGCCATTCTCAATCTTAAAAGCCCAGTTGAAAAAAAAATTTTTTTAATTTGTTTATTTTTAGAGAGAAGGGAAGGGAGGGAGAAGGAGAGGGAGAGAAACATCAATGTGTGGTTGCCTCTCACGCACCCCCTACTGGGGGCCTGGCTGGCAACCCAGGCATGGGCCCTGACTGGGAATTGAACTGGGTTGCCAGGCCGGTGCCCAATCCACTGAGCCACACCAGCCAGGGCAAAAGCCTGATTTTTATTATGCCAAGCATTTTGGCCTAGGAGCATATTTTCAAACAGTGGCTCTCCTGGTCCGGTGTCAACAAGGGCACCTCCTTGTCTGGGGAAGGGCTTTCAGGCCAGGTGTCCTCAGACCCTCCCTCTGCCGGGAGGTTTCTAGAATTCAGAAACCTGTTCCTTTGCAATCTTCCCCTCCCCCACCCCTGCCCCCAGTCTTTCTCTCTCCCGCTGAATTCTCTCTCAGAATGGTTTTGATGGAACTGGGGAACTCGGCCCCGCCCCTGGCTGACGCTTACCATCAAACTGGGCTCTGAGGCCTTAGGAACAGAGCGAGGCCACTGGAGCCTGTGGAGGACCCGGCCCAGGGCCTGGCAGGCACTGCACCCCCTCCTCGGCCCGCCCACCCCTCTTCTTCCTCTCTGTGGCCAGGGGAAAGGCAGCTCCATTACCACCACGCTTTTTCTCCTCTTTCATCCCTGCTGTGATAGAATCTGCCCTGAGTGGTCAGTGCCCAGCCAGCTCTCGGGGCCCATTCTAATGAAGGTAACTGAATGCCAGGGCAGCTGAAACTGACCCTTTGCAAAACAGCAAGGGAGGGCTGCCCTTGAGGGCAGAGCGTGCCAGTTCTTGTTTGCCCTAGCCTGGTATTAGAGACAGGCTGGGCCCCGTGGGGGGACCCAGGAAGAAGAAGGGGACAGAGAGCAGGTTTATTTGGGGTGAGCTGGGCTGGCTCACTGCAGCTTATACTTGGTGCTTTCAGGAGCTGCAAAGGCAAACAGTAGATTTGGGTCACAGAGGGTGGGGTGGGAGTGGGGAAGGAGATGTCAGATTAACCAGGGTTCTGTTGCCAATAGCTGGGACTCAGGGCTCTGGGCTCTGGACTTGGGACCCTGCTTTCGTGAGCTTCTCTTTCCCTCCCTCCTTCAGCTCAAAACCTACAACTGCAAAGCTGCCCTCGGGTAGACACATGTCACCATGGTCCAGGGCTCCTGTCCCTAGACTCGAGAGGCCTGTGGCAGAGTAGAAACGGCTTTGGCAGGTTACTGAGGCTCTTTGAGCCTCAGCTTTCTCATCTGTGAAATGGGAGAGTAGGTGCATACTCTGGTGGGACCAGAAGTTGCAGGACCCAAAGCTCTTATAACGTGTGGAGTTATATTTGGGGAAAAGGGCCTTTTGCAAGCTTACAGAACTCGTGACCACGTGAGCACACTGGTGCACTCGAGGGTCCTGGAAGTTAAGCCTCATTCGCTTTACAGAGAATCCGGTCGTGCACACACCCACCTGCTAGGACTGGGAAGGATCAGACGGGCCAGTATTTGCAGAGCTCCTAGAGCAGTTCCTGGCACAGAGTAGGTCCTCGCGTGGACTTCCCTTCTGGTCACCTCTCGGTGCGCCTTCAATGCTGTGCAAGCAGCACCAGGCAGGGTGCCGGCAGAGGCCGTGCCCTTGAGTTGTTGGTTCCCTAGCTTGCCTGGTAGTTCATGCTCCCGTGGGCCGGGCGCTGTGCTGGGGTCACACAGTCCCTCCTAGGGCTCTCAGTCTGGGAGGGGTTCCCAGCCCACCAGCCCATCACACAAATAGACAATTCTGAATGCACTGGCCATGGCGTGAGGGAGCCCGACGATCCCCGGGGGAAATAATTTTGACTTGGGATATAAAGAAAGGCTTCTCCTGAGACATTAAAAAAGGGAAGTATTCTTACTATTCTAATTTCTGCTTCGCTCATAGTTTCTCCATTCCCATCGTAGGCAGCCTGGCATAAGGACACGCACAGCGATTGCCAGGCCCGACTGGTAGCTCAGCAACTGTCTAATTCAGCCCTCTTGACACTCTCGGTGAGGCGTGTGCAGACTCAGGTGGGGACGTGGTTGTGCCGAGCTGACCTACGTACTGAATGGCAGAGCTGGGACTAAACCCCCGACGCCGCAAAGCCCTTTCAACTCCACCAGGTGTCCAACATGCAGGCAGGGATGCCCTTGCAGGCTCCTATGACTTTATGACCTGCTCAGAGGTCACACTGGCTACCACTAAAATGGCTGTGACCCCCCTGGGGCATCGGGGCCCAGGAGCAGCCTCCCAGGTGCGAGCAGCCCTCCTTGTCCTCAGGCACCTGCCCTGTGAGTGCGGCAGCACGGGCCCAGTGCCCAGGCCGCAGCCACCGGGCTCCTGCTGCTCCGCCTGCTTGGCTCACTAGTTCCTGGAAGGGTGGCTGGTGCTCTGCTACTTGATACCTTGGAGGCCTGCAGGCACCCATAGTGCACAAGACGCACTCAAACTATTAAGACAAAGGTTGGAGTTCAAAAAACAAATAGGGATGCAGAAGGAGCCCAGTTATTGGGCCCAGAGAACAACAGCGGGGGAGTAAGCTTACCCCTGGGGCTCCTGGACAGGCCTGGCAGGGGGGGAATGGGTGATGCAGAGCTCGGGGGACCCCAGGGAGGGAAGCAGGCACACAGCAGAGGGGCTGGGGTGGGGCCGGGGTGGGGGCGGACACTTCTTCAGCTCTGGCTGCGCGCTGCCCACTCTGCTGGCTGCTGGAAACCTGTTCTGGGCAGTCCTTGGAACAGTCTTGTGTGATAGGTACTTCCATCCCCATTTCACAGGTGTGAGCACAGAGGCTCAGGGAGGTAAATGAACTCACTGGGGTGAACCTGCCAAGAGTTCACGGGGACGGTCCTGATGGAGGAGAGAGCTGGCCACATGGTAGATGAGTTTTCTATAGGAGTTTTATTTTTTAAGTCGATTTTACTGTATCTGAATACAGACACTTTCCCCATCTCTCTTAGCCCTTGTTAAAAGCTGAAGCAGATGTTTCAAAATTGTGTGTGAAGACAGTACGTTGTGGGGGACAGGAATCTTTAAAAAGCGCCCAGGGCTGTGATGTCCGCACACGACTCTGCCAGAGCAGCGGGAACAGCGTGCGCTGTTGAGGTCCTGGGAGCCACCCACTTTAGAGGCCTGGCTTTGGTCAGCCCTCCCCACGGCCGACACCCACAAGAGAGATGCTGTTACTGCCCCCGTTTTACAGTTAACAGAACTGAGGCTCGGCTGTTACATGGGTTGCCCAAGGTCGCCCAGCGAAGTGCTGGGGCCCAGACTCTGAGTCAGGCCTTTTCAGAGAGGAGACAGGTCGCCGTGTCCCCAGGACTGCCCTGGGCGGGACTGGACAGGAGCCTGCGTCCCTCTTTGTGTTTTGAACTCTGACTTTTGTCTTAATAGTTTGAGTGCATCTCGTGATGAGCCAGGCTGGAGGCGCTGGGTGACAGCGATGGTTAGCCAGGCGCTCAGTGGCAGGTGTGATGGAGAAAGTCCCCACTCTGTGACTGTCCAGCTGGCAAGCCCCTTGCCTGGGGCCAAGCTGGCTGTGAGCCCCGCAGGCTGGGCCGGGACTTGTGTCCCAAGGCAGGTAGCCCCACCTGGTGCTGAGGGGCCTTGGCCAGCTCTCGAAGCAGGAAAGAGTGTTCACCTGAGGTCAATGCCCCAGGCCTTGGCTGAGTACGCCACCCAGGGGCCAGGACAGGGAGGGTGAAGATTTGTCCCGGTCCACCTGGAGGAGCTCAGGCCATGGGGGAGACAGACACATGCAGAACCACTGTGCAGCGCTGGTATGGAATGTTCCAGTTGTCCCTGGCTTCCTGGAGCCTGGTGAGGGAGAGCTGATGGTGCCCGGGGGGGCGGGGCCAGCACCGGGAGCTGGTCCCTGAGAGCTGAGTCATGGTGATCACCATAAAAGTGCCCACTGCTCTTCATCCCTAGTCCTCACACCACCCGGGACCAATTCTGGATCACCGAGGAGGCTCCACCACGCACTTGGTCAGCAATTAAATGTGGAGCAGCATGGGTCCAACTGCCCACTGATGACGAGGTCCTTTCCCTCAGAGAACTTGATCTTGAGGGGAGAAGGCAGCCCACAGACAGGCAGACTAGTCAGTAATATACACACAGACAGAGAGAAGAGCTCAGAAGGAAATAAAGCAGGGCGAATCTGAGTGCTGGTGGGGGCTGGGGGTATACGATGCAGGGGGGGGGGCACAAAAAAGCGGGAAAGTGTAAAGCCTCTGACGTGGGAAAGTGTGTGGTTTGAGGGATGGCAAGAAGGCCATGTGGCTGGGGAGGGATGGAGTGTGGGGATGGAAGGAGGACCCGGCCGGGTGTGTGGGAGCACGGGGCAGGAGTTCCAGGCTTATCCTGGAGTCGTGAGGCCAGGTGAAGGTTTTCAGCTGGGAAGTGGCAAGGCCTGCTTGGGGTTTTGGAGAAAGCCCTAGAGTGTGTGAGTGTGTGAATCAGGGTGACCAGTTAGGTGGCTGTGCATTCACCTGGGGCAGAGATGGTGGCCGCTTTGTCAAGGATGGTGACAGGCAGGTGGGAGAGGGAGGGGGCTCTGTCGGAGGGGACAGGACTAGCCCTCGTGGGGTGGAAGAAAGAGGCTCATCAAGGGCAGTCCAGGTTCTCCCCTGAGCACCTGGGTGAGTGTCGGTGCCATTGGCTGAGCTGGGGGGTGGGCACTGAGGGAGGTAGCAGGTTTGGAGAGAAATTTGGCAGCTGACCCTCCCCAGGGGACAGGGGTCTGCCTGGCCTGAGATGGCAGACCCTTCCTGGGTGCAGCCTTGTCCCATGATTGGTTCATGTGGGGACACAGGATTTTGCCTCCTTGTCTCTTTTTGGGACAACTCTGAAGGGCCATCCTAGCTCCAGAGCGCCTGTGGGAGGCCTGTGGGACGCTGCACCACAGTCCCCCCTCTCTCTGTGCCTCTCCTGAGGTCAGGGGAGAAGTCCAGGCTGGGGGACATTGGCATTTGCAGGACTGAAGCACACAGCATGGCAGCATTCAGAGCTGAGGAAGGGCACAGGAGCCAGCACCAGCGACCAAGAAATCCCTCTTGGGGAGACAGAAGGAGAAGGGTGGTGTCCTGGAAGCAAAGCAAATCAAGTGTCCCAGGAGAGGCTCGCTGGGTCAAGTGCCACAGTGGGAGTCCAGATAGGGTGGGGACTGTGACTCTCTAGTTAGTTTACTCATTCCCACCCTGTGGGATTTCAGGAGGGATTTTTCAAAGCCAGGGCATAATCTGGTAAGGAGACGAACTAATGGAGAAGGAGAAATTGAGGCTGCAGGAAGTGGCATGGTGGGGCGGGGATTGGGGGGGATGAGGGGTGGGCAGGTGCAGGAACAAAGAACCTGAGCACCTGAGTAGGAGGGTCCATCTGTGAACCGTGCCCTGTGGCAGAGGCCAGGCAGGTGAGGCACCTACACAGCGGGGTGTGCAGACCTGGTGGAGGGGACAGGAGGCAGGTCTCTCCTGGTCACTTCTGTCGCACACAGTCATCAGCTGCTGGTGAGCAGTAGGGAAGCCGAGCTGGAGAGGAGAGGAGAAAGGAGAACCAGCTTAGCCTAAGGGCTCGCAGTTGGGAAGTGGAAGAGGTGTGGTTCAAACCCGCCCCAGGCAAACTTGCAACCTTGGGCTCTGGGCTTCACTAGGGTGGAAAAGGTGCAAGGAAGACATTTCAACAGTGGGCGTGGCGAAGGTGCGGAGACTGCCGCCTTCAGCACGTAACGGAAGTAGAGACCCTGAAAATATGTATTGTGCGATCGCTGTGCGGCGTACTTTTCTTGCACTATTCGATTTAACAAGCTCCTCCCCACAAAAACCCTGCAACACAGACATAGTTGGTCCTCACTTTTGGCCAATTCTGTATTTGCTGATTAGCCTACTTGCTAAAATTTGCCCTCCTTCCCGCGCGCCACGCCCCCCCAATCAACACAGAGCGTTTTCATGATCCTCTGCAGTGCTCAGGGTGTTGACATTTGGGGTCAGCCCGACGAGGCCGAACAGGATGTTGCTCCATCTCGGTTTCCGCTTTTTGGATTTGGGGGCTTTTCGTTGGTGATGTTGCTGTTTTCAGTGCCCCCCACCCCCGCAGTGTGGTGCTGAAGTGCTGCCCGGTGTTGCTAAGCCATGCGCCGCTGGAGAAAATGTGAGACATGAACCTTGTGTGGGCCTCCACGATCCGGCTGTCGGCTAAGCTCGATGCTGACGAATCAACACCATGTATTAAATACAGTGTCTTTAAACCAGCCTACATAAAGCAAGGTTACATATTGATTGATTGATAAAAATGTTATGATCAGAGGCTTGTAGGACCCTAAGCCCTAGGAGCAATTGTTCAGTATTCACTGATTCAGTGTTCACAGCTGCAGGAGGTAAGTGGCAGAGCTGGACGTGAACCTGGGCTGGCTGGGCACAGGAGCACTTCACTCCCATGAATGTGGCCTTGTGGTCTAGTGGGACGGCTGGGGGCCTGGCCTGGAAGAAAGGTTTCTTTTTCAGGGCACCCTGAGAGCAGCCCTGCCCTCCCCCCACACTGGCCTCCTCTGGGCTTGGGGCCTCTCCAGGGTCTACCTGAACACAGCAGCCCCTTCAGTCCGCCCAGGCTGTGACCGCAGAGCCTCGCCGGCTTGTGGTTTTCCCGAAGTGGGAGGAACACAGGCTCAGTGTTCTGGGGCCAGGCGCCTTTGGTTTCCCTTCGCCAAGCCCTGCCCTGGAAGGGGAGCCACAAAGGAGGTGTGTGTGAGCTGAGACAGGAGGCCAGCTCCAGGCTCCAGATGAGCCTGTCCCGTCTGCTGCTGTGGCTGCCTGTTTATGCTTGGGCAGTCTGGACCACCCTGGGTGGGGCCGGGTGAGCCTCTGGCCCAGGGCCCTCCGGGGCCAACCGCTGTCTCCCCGGGTCCCACTCACTGCCTTCTCACGGCGCAGCACCCACAGGCCTACTGCTGTCCTGTATGGGGTGGCCCATGGCCTATTTGTAATCGGCTTTGGGTGTTTTTAAATTCCAGTGTCACTAAGATAATTTAGGAAGGACACAATTGCAGGGAGACTGTTTGCTTTCGAAGTGGAATTATAAGCCTGTTACTATAGGTCCTTCTGGTCTGAAATAAGATGTCGAAAATTATGCTCTTCTCAGGAGGGGGGTGAATTCCTGAGGTTAATGACCACCACCCTGGAGTGAGCCTCTCGTAGGTCCTATTTATAGGCTGAGAATGAGGATACAGGGAGACCTCAGGGGACTAGAGGAGGAGCAGTGACCACATTGGGGGAGGGCTCAGAGGGTCTCACCTTCTTGGAAAGCCCCGAGGGCAGGTGGTGGACAGGCTGCCTTTTGGAGCAGCTCTGGGGTGGGGGTGGGGGGGAAGGGCATGGGGCGGCCCAGTAGGGAGCACAACCCAGGTGCCAGGCTGAGTGGGGTTGAAGAAGGGGCCTGGGCTTGGAGTTAGAAGAGGTGGGTTCGGGACCCCACTGCCTTCCCTGACTCAATACAGATAGAAACCACAGCTTGAGGATGCAGCTGCTAGGGCCGTGGAGGCAGCATTTAGACCCCAGCATCTCAAGTGTAGGGTCTCACTGGTAAGTTTGCATACCCAGCACACACGTGTGTGCACCCGCTGACTGCACAGCCCTAGGAGTCCAGGGGTGCCGTGGGGGAAGGCTTTACCTGGTGAGTCACACCTGAGTGGGGTTTTGAAGGATGAATAAGAGCTTGTTTAGTGGACAGAGGAGATAAAATGTTTGGTAGTGGCTCTGGCCGTGTAGCTCAGTTGGTTAGACGTTGTCCTCATGCACCAGGGTTGAGGGTTCAATACCCGGTCAGGGCACGTGCAAGAAACAACCAAGCTGTGAATAAGTGGAACAACAAATCGATGTTTCTCTCTCTCTCTCTGAAATCAATTTTTAAAAATTTAAAAAATGTGTAATACTGAAATAGCATCCCCAGTCTACTCCCAAGCACTCCCCTTCTCGGGTCGCGTAGGTCCTCTGCCGTCAACGAGCTTTGTGACTGCGGGTAAGTCATGTCTTCTCTCCAGGCCTCGGTTACTCGGTTGCAAAATGGGGTCTTTTCCAGCTTCGATGCACTGTGATTTCGTGTCTCTGTAGGTCTAGAGGACAATAAGGTCTAAAAAGTTCTCACATTTGCAACACACTTTGCAAAAGTCCTTGACTTTCTCGCGATTAATGCTGATCCCCGTCTTACAGTCTGCTAGACACTTTCCGTTTGACTGAAGAGGAGACCGAGGCTTGGTGAGGTGAAGTGACTGACCCCATGGCAGTAAGTGGCCGAGTCAGGCCTCAAGCCCAGGTCCCTGAGTCTGGGGCTCTCTCCACTGTTCCATGTGACCTCTCAGGCACTCCTAAACCCTAAAATCACTCTGTGGCTTATATGTAAATGGTTCTTGAGGGATCATGTACCTTGCCCAGGCCCTGGGCCAGACGGTGTTGCCGACAGAGGGAGGAAGAGGGGTCGAGAGCGGCCTGTGCCGAGCATGCCAGGCCCCTGCCCTGAAGAAATCTGAGGAGGGCCCTGTGACGGGCGGTAGGCCGGACCTGGAGGACTGTCAGGTAGAAGCTGTTTTAGCCAGAAAGCAGGATAAAGTCCAGCGCAGCAAGGAGAGGCACAGCCACCCTTTCCTGGGGCAAAAATCAGTGTCTAAATCAGGAGTGAGGCCCTGGCTGGTGTGGCTCAGTGGATTGAGTGCCAGCTTACAAACCAAAGGATCGCCGGTTCAATTCCCAGTCAGGGCACATGTCTGGGTTGTGGGCCAGGTCCTTAAAAGGGGACACGTGAGAGGCAACCACACTTTGATGTTTCTCTCCCTCTCTTTCTCCCTCCCTTCCCCTCTGTCTAAAAATAAATAAAATAGATAAATAAATCCAGGGTGAAAGTGACCCTCTGCCCCCCAAGTTTCCCTGTCACCTACGCTGGTTTGGTGTTCTTCAGAGTAGGCATCATGCATATCACTTATTCACTTATTTGTTCGCCGTCTGGTCTCCCCACCGGAATGTAAGCCCCTCGAGAACCGAGACTGATGATGGCAGCCCTGTGTCCGGCACCTTGAACAGGGTCTGGCACATAAACGATCTTCATGAAATGTTTGTGAAACGACCTTTGTGAATGAATGAACGAACAAACGATGCCCTCACCTGCGCTTGCTCCACCTCCCACTGTAGTCAGCAAGCCTTTAGCAAAGCAGTGCCCACACTTTGTTGCACTGGAATTACCTGGGGATCTTTAAACACAGCTAACACGTGGCTCCCACCCTGGACGTTTGGATTCCGTTGCTATGGGGTCTGGCTGGGGCACCAACTTTTTTTAGTTCCCCGGGAGTGTCGGTTGTTCGTTGCAGTTTGGGGACCACTGCTTCACCTTCCACTCCTGAAAGTCTGAGACGCAGGCTGCCTGGTCTGGGAGGAGGTGGCGAGGGTGGAGAGGAGTGTGGCTTGTGCTCTCCTGGTTTTGCAGTCACCTGACTTTATGGAGAGCAGAGGAAAGAGGAGTTTTTCCTTCTCGCCTGCACCAGTTCAAGTCAAAAGAGCCGTCCGACCCCCTCCTTGCTGCCACCCCGTCCCCGTAGATGGTTGAATGAGTCAGAGGAAACATTCGTTTTCCCACCATTTTCCCTCGTGTCGGGTATGCATGAGTAAGAAAGTCCATTGTGTGCACAGGCGGACAAAAATAGAGCTTGGCCTCTCCCAACACTCATCTGGGGCCAGAGTCGGTAAGACCTGGTCCCACCCGTCTGCAGAGCGTCCAGCCAGATGCCACGAGGGAGCCCAGGCCCAGGGGCAGACTTCTGACAGCATCCTGGCCAAAGGACACTCACCAACACCGAGGTGTTTGCCAATGGAAAGGGGCTTTCTTTTTCAGGATGCGTATCCGGGTCCAAGGGCTGTTCCTGGGTTAGCCCGGGGTTGTGGAATGGGAAGGGGCCTTAGCAACACGCCGTCCAGCTCACAGCTCCCAGAGGAAGGAGTGGTCCCAGATGCCCTCCTCTTCCCGGCCGAGTGCAGGCCCCTTGAACAAGCCCCCACTGGAGCAGAAGGCTCTGGGATTCAGGTGCCCTGCCCACTTTTTCTAAGTGGGAGACTGGGAGCAACTTCCTCTTGGGGTCAAGAGGCCTCTGCAATCCCTGGGTCCGGCCTGTTTCCCTTTCCGAAGCCACCGTGTATGTAAGTCATTAGGGGTTGGAGTTGTCCTCTGGGGTGGAAAGCTGAGGCAACATCCAGGCCTGATGCCTCCCGACTGTGGAGTCCAGGGCCCTCCGCAAGGGAGGTGGGAAGACAGTGTTTCCGGCAAAGCTGAGCCAGCCGTGTGGAGGGCTCTCCCACGCAAAGAGCAGTTGCTGATGACACCGTGGCCAGACAGAAACGATGTTCGGTGTGACAGGGTTTGACTGGCATTGACAATGCTGGTTGAGGACTGAGGTCCGTCTTGGCCAGCACTAGACAGAGTCATGAGGCTCGGCCCCAACCCTGCCTCTGCCACTAACTGACCGCACCTGTTGGGAGAGAAGGCCATTTCTCACCCCCGAGGCTCCTTTCCCTGTTCGGGGAAGGGACGGTCCTATCGGACCAGTGATCTGAAACACCTCGAAAGCCACAGAAGCCTTTGTTCACATGAAATCATATGTAAATACTTTGTTCACATGAAGTCTACATGTAAAGCGGACAGAAGCGGAGCTATTGCTCACCTGCAGCATCTCCTCTCTTTTGCAGGGTTCCCGCAGAACCCTGAGGAACCCTGTTTGAGAACCCCACTGGACCTAACGCTTTTTTTTTTTCAGTCCTGTTATTATTTGTGCAGCTGTTTTCTGTTTGCTCAGTTGGCTAATTAATCTTGGTTGGCATCAGTTGCTTGGCTAATGTTAATACTTTAGTCATGATCAGAGAGCTCTTTTTCTGTTTTAATGATGCCATGTACGCTTAGCCCATCTTTCCATATGGCCCCAACCAGCTGTTGTTGAGCTAACCCCTGCAGGGTGACGGCAGAAGGAAAATAGACATAGGTAGGTAGCTTTGGTACAGAGGGAACTTTCTGTTCTTTTCCCTCACCTGGACCTCCCAAGTGACCACATGTTTTCCGCCCCCATCAGTTTCTAGACAACAGTAACCCCTGCTTGTCAACATTCTATCTGCTTCTCTCTGGCTTTGGCATTTCAACATCATGGGAGTATTCTCATATCGACAATGGCAGAGTCAGTTTCGTGACATTAAAAAAATTAATCAGCGTGACTTGCCCTCTGAAAATTATTCTTGGATCCTTCCCTGGGAGAGGGTTTCTGTTTTTAATGAGATGGTTCTTTCTCCTGAAAAGGCAAGGCAGACCCCCTGGGGGCCTCACAGCCTGGGTAAGCACTGTGAGGGAGTCCACACCCTGCCGCTCCCCAAGCCCCGCCTGTCTTACCCCACCAGTAAAGCATCCCAGTCAGAGTGGGAAGGGGAGGGGCCTGCACTGCAGTCAGGAGCCTGAGTTTCAGTCCCTCCCTGTCTGATATATCTCACTGTGTGGCTTTGGACACCTCCCCAGCCCTCTCTGATCCTCTGTCTTTCCACCCATAAAATGGGGAAGAGTTCATGAGACATTTATCCGGAGACTCTTCTCAGGTTAAAATGGCTTGATTCTGCAACAGCTAAAACACACCCACGCTAAGGGATCAGGGTAGCTGACTCAGAGGTCCATCTGCCTCCAGGTTCGTGGGGCTGTGCTCGGGAGGGCAGGGCTGCGTTTCTTTCTTCGAGTCCCCGTTTGAGTAGAGGACACTGAGTCCTTTGGGAGCCCGGGCTTGGGCTGGAGCCCTCAGTTCCCACATTCCTTCTCAGACACAGCCTCCCCCAACCCCCCCACAAAAAAGAAATGATCACTGCTTCCCTGAATCCTGTGAAAGATGCCAGGGCTCCTCCCAAAAGCCAGAGTCCTCAGTTCTCCCACAAGCTGCTTCAGGGGCTCATCCTCAACCTCAGTTCTTCCCAGGCTCTTGCCATATTGTAATTGATGATGGCTACTGTTTATTGAGCACCTGTTATGTGCTGGGTCCTGTTTTATTGAGTCCTGATTATTTCTGTTCTCACAATAACCCTTAAATACATACCACTATTATCTCCAGTTTACAGATGAGAATATTGAGACACTGGGAATTAAACTTGCCTAGGGTCATCTAGCTCCAGCGGGGCGAAGCCAAGGTAGGACCCTTGGCTCTGGCTTCAGGGCTCATGCACCTAATCACTGAGCCAGACTCGGGCTCATTCACGCTGCTGGCAACAGCTAGGAGCTACTAGCTATTGAGTGCCTGCAGCACGGGAGGCATTGTACTACACGCTTGTTTTATCACTTCATTTAAACCTCAAAACTGGAAGAGGAAAGGTCTTGTTTCCATTTTGGAGAGGTGGAGACCGAGGCTCTGAAACATTAAATGACTTCCTCATTATAAATTGTAGAGCTGGGCAGGCTTCAAACTCAGAAGTGTCCGTGCTAGTCTTGTGACCTTCCTCTCCGTCATGCTGCTTTTCACAACAAGTACCTTGAGACGCTCCCCACCCCACTGCTTTTGAGAAAAACAGAGAGGACCATAGCACCACCCACTCTGTAGAGCTCTTAAAGTGTCAATCAGGCTATCCCTGGTGGCGGCAGGGAGGGGACTTGACGAGGCTGACTGTCTCCATTGACTTTTGCTGGAACAATACCAGGAGAAGCAATTATCACCTTGAGTTTCTGCCACTCTTCTTCAGTTCTGGGTGATTCTGTCATGTGACCTGCCTTCTGGAGCCCTGCAGTCCTTAGGGGCAACATGAGACTCGAAAGGGAAGCAGGGAAACCCAGATAGAACCCCTGGACTTGGACACACCCCTAAACTTCACAGAGGAGGCTGAGCTACGGTGTCGGGGTGGAGCTGGGAAGGCATGTACACCTTTACACCTGTGTACTTTCCTGTACACCTTTGAGGAGTGCCTAAGATAAAGTGTGCCCGCTGTGCCAGGGTGCACAACTGACGTGGCAGACTGCCATTCCCATTTTGCAGATGAAAGCAGTGAGTCTCGGAGAGGTTACAAAACTTGTCCCGGGACTCACGGATGGCAAATAGAATTCACATTCAGGTGTGCCTGAGTCCAAAGCCAGTGCCCTTTATGATACACCACAGTACCCCTGCGTGGTAGGGACTATGTGGGTGGACACAAGAGTCTGTGGCCTCCATACATAGATCTCTGAACTGCAAGGCCCAAGCAGTGGCAGCGGAATTTCCACCTCAACCCTACCCACTCCAGCCTCCCCTCACATGGAGCCCTTGCCAGGAGGTCCACCTCTGGCTAATTCTGTTCTTTTTGGAGACCCCCAGTGGGATGCTTTGCCTCAGAGACAGGCCCTGGTAAACAAAGGGGCAACTGGGGATTTATTTGCAGGAGAGATATTGGGGAGAAGAAATTTGAGAGCAAAGAGCCAGAGAGAAGGGGCCCGAAAAGTTGAAAAGCTGTGTGTGCTGGTGCTGCTAACAGCAGCCAGCTGGCGACAGGCCCTGACCCTACCAAAGTGCTACCTGGCTGGTCAGTGAGAACGCAGCCAAGGGAAAGGTGGCTACTTGTCTGGCCTGGGCCGGAAAATTAGGAAGATAAACCTGCTCCTCCCCCAGTTACACAACGCCACATGAAGTCAAAGGGAAACCACATTCCCAACATTCGCTGCTTTGCATCTTTGCCTTCTTTGAATCCAGAGCATGGTGAAGAGTTATGAAGGGGGGGCCACTTTTTCAACATAAAGTAATATATTTACTAGGATTCAACAGAAGGGGCCCTCCCCTTTTTGTTTTAGCTCTTGTTGCCTCTTGGTCCTTTGTATTACTGGGCTGGTTATAAAGACAGCCTTGACTCTCTATCCAAGGGGGTCCAACCTTTTGGCGACTCTGGGTCACACTGGAAGAAGGTGTGTTGGGCCACACATTAAATACACAAACACTAGTGAAAATGACGAGCAAAAGAAAGGTTTTAAGTAAATTTACGATTTTGTGTTGGGCCCAATTCTTAGCCATCCTGGGCCACAGGTTGGACACCCCTGCTTAAGAAAACAACTGGGAAGGTTGTGGGTGGGATTTGGGATAAAAATCAATTTAGGAGCCACCAGACTCAGGCTGCTGGTGGTGGTGGTGGTAGAAGTGGGGGGTGGAGGTTGGTAGGTCTTTGTTCGGGTTCGCAAACGTGAGCCAGGAAATTTTGGCCAGACTCTCGCAGTGCGGTGACCACAACCAGTGAGAGTAAACTAGAATGGACAGCGGCGGCCCCAGAGCCCGCCTGGCAAGCGCGTGTTTACAAATGCCTTCTTCCTCAAACCGAAGGCCGGGGCAGCCCAAACCCGGGCGGCCGTAACCTTACAACACCGGTTCCGGAGGGCCCGGGCGAGCTCCACCCGCCGAAGCGCCGCCAGGGAGGGATGGCCCTTGAGTCCGCCGGGCTGCTGCGAGGCCATTGGTCAGCGCGGCCCCACACCTGCCTCTACCTTAGGGGGCGGGGCTACCTGGGCCCGCCCCCGAGGCTAGGGTTCCCGGGCCGGGTTTCCTCCTCGTTAGGCCCCGCCCCCGGCTGCAAGCCCCGCCCCTCCGGTTGCCGCTCCGGGGCGCCTTGTGATGTCGCGGCGGCTTTGATACAAAGAACCCTTCGGCCCACGCGGGTCTCCCGGCAACCGGCGCGGGTGGGGGCGGGGCCGGCGCCTTCAACTGGGGCCGAATCGAGCCAAGTGCTGCGGCGCGTCGCGGGCTGTTCCTGCTCTCTCCGCGCTGCCCCGCCACGTCCCTTCCCACTCCGCTGACCCGCGTCCTCCCGCTTCTCGCCCGTCTGCAGCGTAGCGACCCGCGGCCAGACCGGGGATGCGCACCCCGCCGGCCCCCGGGAGCCAGGTAAGCAGCGGCCGAAGGGCTCGGGCTCGCGGGGCTCCGGCGACGCGCACCTGGCTCGGCCCGCAGCCCCTGAGCCAGGGAAGTTCCCGGAGCGCGGGCTCCAGTTCCTGTCCCGCGAGTGTCCGCCCCCTCGGCCTTGGCCGGGGAGGTCAGGTTACCTGCACCCGGGCTCACTAGGCCAAGGCGGAGAAACCGCTGCCCACTCTGGGCCCTCTGCCTGCACCCAGGTTCGAGGGTGGGCAGGACTAGCTCCGGGGCGCGGAAAGAGGTGACCGCTTCTTTCTTAGGCGCAGTTTCAAAAAGTTGTTTTAGGGGGATGTCGTTGCCTGCGAAGGGGGCTCGTTTGTTCGGACACCTCCTTTGGGACCCCCTCGTTTCCCCTCCGCTCCCAGCGCGCCTGCTCCCCCGAGCCGGGTGTTGCCGCAGCTCTGCGCTTGCCCGCGCCAGGTCCCGAAGAGGACTGTGCGCGAGCGAAGTTTTTCCGCAGTTCTTGGCGGCTGCACCAAGCCTGTTACCCAGCTCCCCTCACCTCTCCGAGGGGCTCTGCCGGGCAAGAGGGAAGACCAGCTAGCTAGGGGTTGGGGGACAGGGTCCTGCCCCTTCCCAGCCGAGATGCTGCCTTGACCCGAGGTGTGCGCGACCCCTACCCCTTCGCTCCCTAAGAGCCAGCGGGTCCATCCCGGCGGTAGTTATCACTGCAGCTTCTCTGCGGGCGACAAGGGTCTTGGCAGAGCAGCCTCTGGAGAACCGTGTCTGTGCTGTGGGAACCCGGTCCCTATTCATCCCTGGGCTTTTTTTCCTTTTCATCCCTGCACACCCACCAGTGTACCTCCTTCCCCACTTCCCCTTTTCCCTAGTCCTGCTCTTCCACAGATGGCTAGATGTGTGACACATTACTCGGCCCTGAGGGACATGTCAGTGTTCCTTAACTGACTTATTTCTAGGTCACCTTCCTTCAGTCAGCCTATGTCCTGGTGTAGCAAACCAGTAGGCTGGTTTCTGGTTTCTGGTGATCCACCACATCTCTGTCCACCCTTCCTGGAGGCAGCTGCTAATCGCTTGGCCTTCTGGGAAGGGGGTGGGGCTGGCACATCCTCTGGGGCATCCCCAGGTCCTTCCCCTGGTGAACTGTGATTATAGTGATGCCAGGTTATGGAAAAAGGAATCTCAAAGGGGGGAGGGTTACCAACTGTGTGCCTCTCAGACCTCTGCAGTAGGCATCTCTGTCTCCGCTGCTCCCTGTAACCATCTACTCAGCCTTGAAGGAAGGAGTCCTGTGAGTCACTGCCATTGACTGGGGTCTTGTCACCTGCCCAGCACCAGCTTCCCCAGACAGACTGGGCCCAAACCTTAAACTGCTAGGCTGGCTGTCATGAAATGCTAATTATGTGGGCAGGGGCTGCTCTGCACAGCTTTGTCCCTGCCCTTGAGATGTTTGTAGGCATTCGGGAGACTGAAAACTTGGGTGGAATTGCTCCCTGCCTAACTCCTCTGAGCTGTTGGGTAGGTTATTTTGGGTTGTTTCCTGAGGTCCCCATGAGGCCTCCTGAGTATGGCCTGGGGGAAGGAGGGAAGCCAGTGAAGAACCTGAGACTTAAGTAGTAGGTAGCATAGCCTGGGCAATGCCTACTAGGGGACAGCTTTGTAATTTGGGGGACCCTGGGCTTTGGTGGAGGGAGTAGGGTGGATGACTAAGGCCAGCATGAGAGATGAGTGTGTCTAGGGGAGGGACTAAGCTAGCCAGGCCAGGTGAACAGGCTGGCAGTTATGACCTTTGTCCCAAGGAAGATCAGTAGGAGAGACTACCTGGAGTCTATTTATGGAAATGACTTTTAGTTGATTGAAGGAAGAAAAGGGAGAAGAAATGAGGGGACCTGGAGCAGCCTGCCCTGCAGAGCCCATGGGCTGAAGCTTGAGAACTTCCTGGTGGATATTCCACTGCCCCCTCCCTAATTCTCCCTTCTACTTGCCCTCTCTTCAGAGCCTCTGTGCCCTTCCCTAAAGCACACTGGCCCCCCTCCTACCAAAGTGACTGGAAACTTCCTTTCCAAGGCTGAAGTGCCTTCTCCGGTGGGGACGTTATTCCAGGACATGCTGCACAATTGATCCTGCTTTGGGGGGGCTTCGCAATTTCACTTCACTTTATGTTGGGTCGGCCAAAAAATCGTGTAGTTTTTTTCTATAAAATAAAAGACACGTTTTTCATTTTTACCAATAACTTTATTGCTTTGGATATTTTGAGTATGTTGGCTATCTCCTGCATGGTATAACATTAATTGTTCTCAATTAATGTCTCGATTTGATCACTATCAACTTCAACTGATCTACCCGACCATGGAGCATCATCCAGCGAGAAATATCCAGCATGAAACTTCGCAAACCACTTTTGACGCGTTTGATCAGTCACAGCACCTTCTCCACACACGGCACAAATCTTTTCTTGCATTTCAGTTGTGTTTTTACCCTTCTTGAAATAATAATGCATAATATGCCGAAAACATTGTATGTTTTCTTCCATCTTCAACATTAAAATGGCTGCACAAAAATTCACCAATTTTGATTAAGTTTTTTTAAACACACACTGATATGACAGCTGTCACAATACAGTCTAACAAAATTGTTTCAAACGATGTTACAGACAGCCTAATGCTGCTAGAGCCATTGTACAGAAAAAATGTAACAGACTTTTTGGCCAACCCAATAGAAGGGGAGGTTTGTGGTCAGCTCAAACTGTTAAAAGGCTGAGAATCAATACCGAAGGAATATGGGCGTCTTAGCTCTTTTTTTTTTTTTTTCCAGGGGATTGACTTGTATTTATAAAAGCATTGGCATTTCATCTCTCTTTTAGAATACCCTGCTTTCTGGGGGGTAGAGAGAGAAAGATGAGACTTGTTTCGACCTTGAAGAACAGAAAAATGAAGGTGTTTTATACTGTGGTGACTGTGAGCTACGTTAAGGTTTCATGACTTGGACACTTCTCTGTTGTGCTCTGTGGTAGAGCCTTCAGGGAGCAGAGCGCTCTCAGTTGTGCTGGAGAAAGTTTTTAACTCTGTAGAGTATGAACTGGAATTGGGAGTGCCCTCATTTTAGTTTCTTTAGGCACACGCCTGGTAGACCACTTCAGGAGTCACACGCCTGTGTGGTCTGGCGGTGTCCTCCACCAGATGGCATTCCGGGGCACAGACCCTTCCCCATTTCTGTTTGCCCAACACATGCCTGGCACAGCAATTTCTTCATTCAACAAATAGTTGAGCATCTCATTTGTGCTTGATTCTGTGCTGGGCCCTGGAGATTCTGCAGGGAACAGCAGACCACTGTCCCTGCCTTCACAGAGCTCCCAGGACGGCAGAGGGCAGGTACTCAGGTAGAGCCTGCGGTGTGCAGGAGAGAAAGCAGGGCAGCACGGGAGCACTGTTCGAGGTATCGTTTTTAAATGGAGTGGGCAGGGAAGTCCTCGCTGAGAAGGTGACATCTTGATCAAAGAGGCAGAGTAACTGCAGAGTCCCTAAGGTGGGACCACAGCTGGTGAGACGTGTCCACGGAACTGCTGGGAGGCTGCTATGATTGCAGAGTGAGGCGGGTAGAATTAGGGGGCTGCCCGATGCAGCCAAGCCACAGCCCAGCATCCCAAGAGGACAATTCAGTTGATTCTAGAAATCCATCGGCACAAGATGCATTTCATTGCTCTGTCCAGTTCAAGCTGTTGCTGTCGAGGGGTTTGGGCATTAAGACATTTCTTGGGAGAGGTGTTTGTGTGTGGTCGCGGCTGCGTTGACTTTCCTGCCCTTAGCCCGGGGCCGGCTCAGGTGAGCTCAGCCACATGAGTGTGGAAGCAGTGCTCGCCAGACTGTTATTTCCACCACACACATCGATACCAGCAAAACCCACCCAGCTGATGTGCACTAAGCTGGCAGAGTCAGGGCGATCACCAGCCAGTACCATCAGGGCTGGGCGCCTTCAGCACTTGAGGCTCACAGAGAAGCCCGCAGCCTGGGCTTGTCAGGCTCTGGCCAGCCTCCTCCGGGGCTCTGTTTCCTCATCGCCTCCGTGAGCTCCTGATCTTCCTGTGCCTCAGGGTGCCTGGGCCTCTCTTTTCACTCCCTCTACCCATGGGCAGTTGCAGGCACAGTTCTGGGCCCTGGTCTCCTGAGGAGTGTCTGTCCAGCCCAAGCCCCCAGAGTGTGTGTGTGTAGAGGAAGGAGAAGGTAGGTGACGAGAACCGTGTGCCACCTCGGAGCGTCACACGGAGGTCTCAGGAGGCAGCGTGGTGGTCCAGAGCTCTGGGGTCCAGGTGACCTCCGGCCCCAGCTCTGTCTAGCAGGCCAGTACTAGTAATCCCGCTTCTTGACTTCCGTCAAGAAATGGGAAGTTTTCTGACTGTTGGGCATATTTTTTAATGCATTCAACATGCTTCATCTTCCCAGAAAAATGGGTTCTTTCCTTACAATGTAAACATGATTCAGATGAAAACAAAAACTCTGTAGCTGTTACTATTCATACCTGTGGCTCTGCTCATGGGAACGTTTCTTTTTTGAGAGATCAGAAAGAGGAAGACCTAAACAGAACTCGAGTGTAGGAGCGTGGGTGGGAACTCTTGTTCTTGAGTCATTTTTGTCACCCCACTCTGTGCGCTCTGCAAGCCTGTTACACATAGAAAGGGAAGCCACGTTTGAAGTGGCCTGTGCTGTCTGCGGTGGACTTGGGGTCTGCTCTTCACCGCCAGACTTCATCTCCTCCTTGGGACAGGAGAGAGAGGGAGCAAGCTTGTCGTTCCTGATCGCTGGCTTTCCCGGGAGGAATACCTACCTCAGCACGCTGGTGCCTTCATCTCGTGCTCAGTGCTTGTGAAGGTGGGAGAGAATATGGAGTCAGAAAATATGTGGATCTGGATCCTGGCTTTGCTGCTTGCTAGTCGTCACCTTTGGGCATGCTGCCTCACCTTTCTGAGCCCCGGTTTGCCTGTCCGTAGAGTGGAGTTGATAATATGCTGCTCCATGTCACAGGACGATGGAGAAGAGAAAATGGGCCACCGTGACCTGAACTGCCGGAGCGGGTTTGGCACTTGCTCGGTTGGCAGGCGATGGGGGTGAGGTGGCTGGAGAGGCAGGACAGCGTCGTGCCCCAAAAGCCTGGACTCCGGCGGCCCGGCATCTGGGTTCAAACCCTGGCTCAGCCAGTTGCTCGTTGTGGAAGCTCAGGCGAGTTATTTAACGTCTCTGCGCCTCGATTTCCTCACCTGTGAAATGAGCAGGATGCTACTAGCATTTCCCTCAGAGGGTGGTTTTGTGGATCAAATGTGTAAATGTACGGAGAGCACTCAAACAGTGCCCGGCACTGGACGAGCTGCTCGTTTAGCTCCTACAAGCCCCTCCGGGTTTGAGTCTTGTGAGGAATAACCTCAGCACCTAACAGAGTTCCTGGCAGGGAGGGTGTCAGCACCGAAACGGGAAGGTGGCAGGGCAAAACCTCCACTACCTGGGGCCATTATAGGAGGCGCCGATGCCACTTCCCCAGCCTCTGTGTCTTTAAATGAACGAACCCTACAGCTGCAGACTGGGGGGTCGGAGTGACGGGACTGGTGCCTGTGTGGCAGTCTGTGAATGAGATGCAAAGCATGCTCCTAGGTGACAGCTGTCTCCCGGGGGCTTGGGCTAGGGCTGCACCTAGCCCTTCCTCCCAGAGGCTACCTGCTCTGCCAGGCCCTGGCCAGTCTACCAAGGAGATGAGGGCTGCGCCCCGTCCACCTGCCCTTCACCTGCAGGTAGGGCCTGCCTGTCTGTCCACCTGCGCCCCGCTGGAAAGCCAGCATGGAGCAGAGCTGCCCGCCTGCCAGCCCACAGCATCTGCCTTATTAAAGCACTGCGGCTCTGGCTGGCTGCGGGCCCCAGGAGACATGGAGGAGAGCCAGACAGAAAGGTGCAAGCTGTGCAGCTAACCCAGCACGTTGGGTAGTTTTCCAAGGAGCAGTCCTGCCTGTGCGTCTAACTTGGTTTCCCAGAGGCGTGCGGCTCGCCCAGCTTCGCCTCAGTGGCCGGGGGTGGGGGGGCGGTCAGGACAGCCTCTGCCCAAGTGACCTTGAATTGATGGTCTCCTGGCAAAGTGAGTGTTCCTGTTGACGGCAGGTCTGGCCAGCACGTTGCCGTGTGATAACCTGCAAGATCACATTGCATCAGGCACTAGCGAAGGGAGGTCTCTCAGCAGCAGGGTGTGCGTCTGTGTGTGTGAGCACGCGTGGAGCCGTCATCCACCCTTCAGCGCACACCTGCCGTCTACGGAGCTGGGGCTGAATCCCCATCCCCCACTTACACGCACTCTGTATCTTACAGATTCTAAGGCTCTTTTTTTCACAATTTAACATCTCAGATTTGAATGTGTTGTGCATTCACGGCTGTGTTATAATTTAATTGACAGTGCCTTTTCTTTCTTGGGGTGCTCGAAATCACGGTGCATCTTAATGTCAAAGGCATCTTGGATTTCGTGAAACCCAAAAACCAGGTAACCTCTAGAGACCTCACCTAATTTGCCCAGTTTCTTCAAAGAAGGGAGCAGAGCCACCTCGTAGCAGTGGTAGGCTTTATGACCACTTTGTGTGCACTACAGTGTCCAAGGGAATGAGCCTGCACACCAAGCAGACCTGGGCTCAGGGTCCAGCTTTATTGCTCCCCAGCTCTGTGACCTCGGGAACACAGAGCAACCTCTCTGAGCCTCAGGTTTCTTCCACCAAATACAGCCCATGGCTCCGCAGTCATCATGGTTACGTACAAGGCACCTTTCCATTTCTTTCTTCTTGGGTGTCGTCTAAGGTCACACCGGTCCATTCTACCAGAGTTACAGGGGAACGAGGACAGGGATTGGGCCGCTGGCCTTCCCAATGTAGCGGAGAGAAACTGGTGCCATGTACTGGGGCTTTCTGACTCGGTTTATAATCCTTGGCCATCATCTTTTCCTTCCTTCTCTCCTACTTCCACTGTGCCTGAGTTTTCATTTTCACATGTGTTTCCTTTTAGCAATTTTCTTTCAAACCTCTCTCCTCTCTCTTTCTGTAAAATCTTCCCACATGTAGCCTCTTTGAAGCTCCTTGTGGTGGGAAAGGGGTGGGGGGCTATGCCCCGTTGACCAGGGTGGCACAGACCCCAGGAGCCTCAGCTGACGGTGGTCAGTGGTCTGGTGTGCTGTGGTTCCTGCAGCCTTCAGCGCAGGTCCAAGTTCTGGTGCCACCAGCCTTGCTAAGTCCTGTTCCCCTGAGAGACCGCCCCCGTGCTGGGTGCCGGTCACTGCCATCGCCAGGAGTGTCCAGTACTCCCTGTGCCCTCCTTGCATTCACACCAGACCTTGCTCAGCTCCCTACCAGCTCTGTGGCCTTTCGCAAGTTACTTCATCTCCCTGGACCCCAGTTTTCTCCTCTGAACAGTGACTGATGCACAAAACCTCTGTCTCATGATAGCTGCTTCACAGATGTATTTTTTCCTGCTCTTCCTCAAATGGTTTAAGGCTCCCTAAACCTGTGCTGCTTCAGCTAAGGCACCAAGGGCTCTGGGAGCGCCAGCCAATGGTGTTGCCCCATCTAGACATATGGGGGAGTTCTGAGCAGGGAACGGCACGGGGGAAGGCACAGGGACCTGTGTGAGCAGGATGGCTGGGCTGCAGAGGGAGGGAGGGGGGCCTGTGAGGGTGAGACTGACAGGCGGGCGGCTCGCTAAGGTCGGAGCAGCACTGGGGGAGCAGTGGGCCGAGTGTGAGGCCCTGGAGACAGCTGCGTGGGGAGTTCTAGCTGAAGATGCTGCCTGAGGTCTCCTCTCTGCCTCACTCCCTCTTCAGATCCTGATGCAGGCCAGTAGCCCAGCTCCCTGAGGTTTGTGCATGGGGTCTGGGGTCCGCAGCCCCTCCTTGAGTGGGCGGTGCTTGGTCTCTGGTACAGGGCAGACCTCAGTCCCTGCCGTGCACCAGGGTGTGCAATGAGTTAAGCCAGCACTAAGAAGCAGGGTTGTGGGTGGGACAGGCTTTGCTTACAGGGAACCCGTGTAAGCTGGTGCGGTGGCTCCTCTGGGACCCCCAGGAGGCAAGGCTACCACACAGCTCCTGGCTGGGGACGGAGAGAGCCACGGGTTAGTTGTGCCAAGGCTGGAAGGGAAGGTTTCCCCAGTAGGTAATTCTTCTCTCTTTAAAATGGTACATAAGAGGCAGGGCTGAGGATGAGGCCCCAGCCTGGCATATGCCTCCTCTCCCAGTGTCCTAGGAAGAGTCACAGGAGCAGAGAAAGGACCTAGTGGGGCGAGAGTGCCCAGGGATGGTGGTCGGGCTCAAGGAGCTCTGGGCTGGGGCGGGGGTGGTGATAGTGGGGTGGTGGAGGGGTGTGGAGTGTCCATCTGGGGCTTGTTTATAGCCAAGCGTTTGTGGCAAAGGGGGAACTGTGTTTCAGGCATAAGGAACTCGTGTACCAAGGCTTGGGGAGGGGGGTGAAGTTGGACCGCAGCTTGGGGTATGGCGGGGTGGCTGTGTCATGTCCTGAGGCCAAGTCTGACTGGACAGGGCTGTGTGTGCTGGTCTGAGGAGCAAGGCCCGGTTCGGTGGCCTTTGGAGAGCCCACAGGCTCTCTGAGGGGGTCTGCACGGACCCTCAGTAGCCTTAGACTCCCCAGGGGCCTCCTCCCTCCTGAGCCCCAGGCTATGGCTTGTGGTCAGACTTGGTGTTCCCTTACCTGTCCCCAACTGCGGGAGAGCCTGGGAAGGACCTGAGCCAATTCAGCCTGCCCTGGCCTGCAGCCCCAAAGCTGAGCTCTGGCCAGCTGGGCTCTGGCTAGCCCTGGTGCGAGGCAGGGGCCCCCGGAACACACAGCCTGGGTAGCTGGGCCTGGCAAAGGCTGAAGGACAAAAAGGGACTCCTGAACTGAGCCTGCCGGGAGCACTGCTGGAGCTCAGGGCCGATGGGAGGTGCTGGCGGATATAGACGCAGGGCTCAGGGAGGGGAGCTCTGTGGGGCGTGACGGGGGGTCACTCTGCCCTGTTGTTGGCCCTCCTGATCCCCATCTGTCTGCTCCAGCAGTGGGGGGTCACGTGGAGCCTCGGCCGTGAGCGGCAGGCGAACACTGGCACTCTGCCTGGTCTCCCAAGACCTGAGGGCTTCTTTGGCAAAGAAGGGGTGGGGTAGGGACCTGCCCTGGCTTTAGACTGTCCGGCAGGGTCGCTCTTTCAGGTGTGCCCTCTCTGAAGCAGAGAGCGGCCTCTCCGTGGGAAGTTTGGAGAGAGGGTGCCCCACGGAGGGAGTGCTGCCCGGCCCCCTTGGTGGATAACTGGAAGCAGGTGGGCTGGCCTGAGCTTTTGCCCCGAGCTCCTCTGATCGTGATGGTGGCCCATGGAGCCCGAAGCAAGCCCACAGGCTGTGGACTGGGCACGTAATGAAGCCCTCGCTTCACACGTCTTTAAAAGCCGTAATTTGTAACCCAAAGAGGTGCCAGGAGGTGGTCAGGAGCCAGGGGAGCCCTTGATGCGCAGCCTGTCATTTGGCTTTTGACACTTGAGTTGCCCCACACCTGGCTGGGTGGGAGCTGCCCCTTCCCAGCAGGTAGTTGGGGAATCTCTTGCGGAGAATTTAGACGGGGTGATGGAAGTTAGGGGTTCATGATTCAGGTTCACGTGGCTCTCCCTTTTTGTGTGATAACCGAGGGATGTAGAGAGGAAAGCCCCAGTGCAACTTGAGGGGACAGTAGTTAAACACTGGACAGCATGTCCCTGTCAGGAGGAGACAGCACGCACTTGCCAGGCTTCAGGGGAGGAAAGCCAGACCACCCAGTAAAGCACGTAGCGGATGCCGGCCATGTGGCTGGTGCTCGGAGTGGTACCTTTCTTTCCCTTCTGTCAGGTGTGGCTCCACCAGCCACCACCGATGCAGACAGAGGTCTTCTGTGTGGGTTTGGGTAGGTGGATCCAGGAGGCTCAGCACACAGGAAACGCCTCCCTGACCTGCAGCGCCGGTTGGCTGACATGCCTGGAATTCCTGGGGCTGGCCGCTGGGTTTGGTTTCCAGATGTGGAAGCAATTTGAGTTCTGTTTTCATAATCCCCAACAGTTTGTCTCCAAAGTCCGCATTTGAAACGCAGGCCTGTTGGCTCTGTTTGGGGGGAAGGGCGTGGACTGCTTCAGGGGGCCTCTTGGAATCCTCTTTGTTCAGGAGGTCGGTTCACTGGGGCACTCAGATCTGGGACCCAGGGCTTTGTTGGGGTGGTCACTCCCACCAAGGGCTTTGGTCCTTTTGAGAGCAGAAGTTGACCCTGGGACCACCTCCCCTGGAGGTTTTCCTTCAAGCTGGGTCACTTAGCCAAACTCAGTTACAGTGTTTGCCGGGCTCCTCAGTCACCGTCACTGACCCTGGAAGGACAGCCTGGGGGAGGGGAGAGGGGCTTCAGTTCTGGCCACGTCAGAGGGAGGCTAGTGTCATAGCCGAGTGGGGTGCCCACGTGTCCCAGGAGTGGCGAGGGCCCTCCTTCCCAAAGTGACCACAACAGAGGGAAGAAATCTGCTCTGGATTTCAAGTAGCCAGAAATACTGCCTGGCACGGAGAAACTGGTAATATTTCGCTCAATTACCGAGTGCTGCTGGCCACAGAGGTGGCCTGACCAGGCCCCGGGTCTGCGGTGGAGCCTCTGGTGCCAGGGCCAGCTTCCGGTCTCCTCTCTTGTAAGCCGAGCGCCGTTTAGGTATTTGACATTGGTATTGCGGCCACACCAAGTAAAGCTCCGGGCATCCGAGACTGCCTTTGCCATTCATTGTAAGTGTCCCTGGCCGAGCTGCACCTCCACTTCTTTAAAGGTGAAACGCACTATATTTTTGAGGGAACGTGAGAAATGGAAATAATTTACGGAGATTGACATATAAATAGTGTTTAAACATCATCCTGAAAATCACAGATTCATCAAGCTTCCGTTCCGGCAACATAATAGTGCTTTTTAGAAGCAGCAGTAGCTGAAAACGGTCACGAAAGAGAAGTCCGTATTTCTTTTGAGGAGACACCAAAACAAACAGAAGCCTCAAGTG
>VMDR010000566.1:117039-208685 GCA_007922815.1 Macrotus californicus
GGTGTGTGTGTCCCCTAGGGCCGCCACGGTGTGTGTGTCCCCTAGGGCTGCCTCGGTGTGTGTGTCCCCTAGGGCCGCCATGGTGTGTGTGTCCCCTAGGGCCGCCACGGTGTGTGTGTCCCCTAGGGCCACCACAGCAAAGTGCCACAGCCGGGGCGCCTTCAACTACTGAAGTCAATTTTGTTCACAGTCCTGGAGTCTAACATCTGAGATGAAAGCATCGACGGGCTTGGTTTCTTCTGCGGCTTCTGTCCTTGGTGTGCAAATGGCCATGCTTTCCCGGTGTCTTCACGTGGTCTTGTGTGTGTGTGTGTGTGTGTGTGTGTGTGTGTGTCTCTGTCTATCCATCCCCTAATAATCTCGCTGGTCATATTGGAGCAGGGCTCACCCTAATTAATGACTTCATTTTAATTTAATTACTTCTGTAAAGACCCGGTCTCCAAACACGGCCGTGTTCTCAGGCACTGGAGGTTAGGACTTCAGCAAGTGCACGTGCGGGGAGCAGGAAGCTCCTCAGGGCCTGCCGGCCAAGGAGGAGGGAAGGAGGGAGCGGAGCCTGGCATCCTGGGAAACCTGAGTGAGGGGAGGCAGCTCCCCTTTGGGCAAAGGCCCACCCTTGGTGAGGGGCCCGCTGGGGATGGCTCTCGGCCAAATGCTGTATTTGAAAAAGTTTCCAGTTATGTTATGACTTGGGGTTCACTTTCTAGGGATGATCATGCTTACAGCTTGAGCCACGTGTCCCCGCATCCAGATGAGCTGGCGCTGACCGTCTGGAGCCTGGCCTGCCGTCATTCGGCTCTCCTTCCCGGGGCTCATTACCCTCAGCAGCTGCGTGGGTCTCCTGGGGATGCTCCTGCTGTGGACTCTCCCTCTCAGCGCTCTCTAAGGCCGGCTCCACTCCATGTTGCTTTCAAGTGCAGTTAAACTTATTGGGGATCTTACACTTTTCCTTAACCAATTTAGCAAGTTTGGGACAACTATCTTTCATGTTTTATGTCCAAAAGGTTTAGTTATACTGAAGAAAAAAAGACCCGTAAGTCCTGATTATGGGAAGCCATTGGGGTGGGGCCCGGCCACCAGCCTGTGGAACTCCACAGTGGTTCTCAGCAGCCCTCCCAGAGCCCGTGGCCCCAGAGCCCAGCGTACAGCCCCCTAATGGCCACCACTGCATCAGCCACCCAGAGTACCCCGGCATTTCACCCAGACCAGCCCCTGCCACCAAGACGGGCCATACAGGGCTGGCCTTGGAGGAAAGTGCCCCATGAAGGGTTGGCGTGTTCCTGGTGCTCTCCAGCGCTGTGACTGTATTTGCTTTATCTCTGCATGTAACTCTTTGTTTCTGAACCACGTGAAAGGAAATTAGGGAAGACATTATCAAAACTAAGGACATTTCTCCTTTATAACAATATACCATTTACACATGTAACAAAATCAAGTGTAATTCCCAAATACCACCGTGTCCGTCTTCCAGCTGCCCTGTGTGTCCCCAGGAGGTCTTTGGCAGCAAGGTGGCAGTTTGCTTGTGTGTCTGACCTGGGATCTCCTCAAGGGTGACCTGCGGTTTTTATGTCTCCTGACCGATCTAGAACGAGAACAGCAGTCTTCCTGTGGGGTCCTGAGGCCAGCAGCACCAGGACCACCCGAGAGCTTGTTAGAAATGCTCTTTCAGCCTAAAAAAAAAAGTGTTTCAGCCTAAAGCAATGCACTTTTTCAGACCTCACCTCAGACCTACTGGCTCGGAAACTGGTTCAGTCTGAGATTTAATAGCCCCCCGACCCCCATGTGGTTCTGAGGCAAAGTGCCCCCCTCTTATTTATGGCAATTTTCTTTTTGAAAGGACCAGGTGAGTGTCTTGTAGAGGATGCCACAAACTTTGAGTTTTTCCCTGCGGTGATGTGTGACTCGCTCTCCCTCTCCTGTTCCCTGCTCAGCAGACGTTAGAGCCTGAGACAGGGTGAGAATGAGGCGTTGTTAAAACTGCGTGGTGGGTGATGGTGTCGTGCCCACCGTATTGTACTGGGCTCGTGGGCTAACGTCTGGCGGTTCCCCGTCGGTGGGTTAGGTCTGGTGACCGTATTAAAGTGACAGTAGCCTGTCGGCTCCATGGCAGAGGTGTGGGGCAGGGCGGTGGGTCGGTGTTCTGTAGGAATCGGTAGGGCAGCTCTTTGGTACTGTAGGTGTCCGGTGCCCCGCCAGTGGTCGATCTAACGGTTGGTGAATGTAGCGTTTGTTGAATGCAGGGTTCCCTGTGTGTCGGGTCCGGTGTGCGCGGTTCAAATCTCCTGCCCCCTCCTGATTCTTGTGTTTGCTCCGCCAATCACCGAGAGAGGTGAAGTAAAATCTTCAACTTTTAGGTTGAATTTTTGCTTTATATATTTTGGAATGATGTTATTCGGTACCTAAACATTCACGAGAGTTATTGCTTGCTAAATTAATTTTTATCTTTTCTTAACGTTCCGCTGTCTCTTACCTTAATGTGAACTTGGATACGAAGAGTCCCTGCGGCTTCTGGTTGGCGTGTCCGTGGTGTGGCTTTTGCCGTTCTTTTACTTTCCACCTGTCTGTGTCCTTTGCTGGAATTGTGTCTGTTGTAAGTGGTGTTCTCTCTCATCCGATGACGTTTGTCTTTTAATGGGACAGTGTACCCTGTCTTCACGGACCGAGTGGGTGACTTGTTTTTATTTGTCCCAATCTGACCTTTATTCCTCTTTTCTTCCTTTTATCCTGTATCCTTTTGGGTGACTTAATAAGCATTTTTTATTCCCTTTTTTTCTCCGTTAGGTTTTTAGTAATATTTTTATTTTTTAACCACTAGGTTTTGACGTACTCATACATGTTACTGGAATGGAAGTGGCGTAGTGAGGGATTGCGGGTTGCATGTTTCCTGGCAGCACAGGTGGCCCCACAGTGAGGGGCGTTTCCAGAGGGGTCCCGGATCTGGGCTGCAGCCTAATGGTCTCGAAAACCAGAGCCTGTCGTCTGCCCCGCGCCTCTGGGACTCATGTCCCTCATGAGTACAGGCTGTCCTAGATGGACACACAGAGCCGAAACGCCAGCTGATTCATTGACGGTGAGGAGTGTGGGCCGGGCCAGCCCTTCTCTGCCAGTTGTCAGCAGGCTCCTGGGAAGTGTGCCCTGATGGGAAGGGTGGTGGGTGGGCTTGGGCACAGGGGAGCTGGTTGGAAGGTCCGAATGGACGCTGAGAGGTATCTCACTCTGGTGCCAGCTCGGGCCCCATAGCCCGAGGGGCAGGCTGGACAGGCGGGTCAGCCAGACAGAGCACCTCTGGCCGGGGCCTGCTTCAGGCCCTCGCTCCCAGCGCCTTACTGGGGACACATTAGATCCCGGAATACCTCCAGTCCCTCTGCTCTGCAACCCGTCAGGATCTCTGACCCCCTCTGTTCTTAGTTTAACTGCCAGGGGGCTCTCTGACATCCCTCACTTCCGAGTTTCTTGGAGCTGCATCGTCCCCCACCGTCCCTTGCGCTCCTGTGACACCACCTTGTCAGCAGCTTGTGTGTTGGGGGAGGGTGTGAGATCAGGAGAGAGACAGTCAGGAGCTGCCATTAAAACACCGAGGGAAAGACGACGTGGGCTTCCACGCCCCTTCCGTTGTGGTGGGGTGTGCCCTGGCTGACCGTGGTACCCCTCCACCCTCACTGTGCGTCAGTGGCCTGGGGGCTCTTGAGAAAGGCCAGCTTGGCATGCTCTCTCTCTCCTGTTCAGCGCCAGCCTGAGGCTCCACAGCCAGTGGGGCCCAGGTCCAGGGCTGACCAGGTCTGCCGGAGAGCCTCAGTCTCCCTCGTGTGAAAATGGGGTGATGTGGAATCAAACCCTCTTAGTATTTCCTCCTCTGGAGACTAATGAGCTCCTGAGGAAACACTAGTTGTCACTGTTGTCTCCACTCCTGGGGTCTGTAGGTCCACTTTGAGACCGAAGGAGAGTGTGGCAGTGAGCGCCCACACGGAGATCTGCTCCTGGGGCGTGTTGGGGCAGGGTGGTGAGCCCCATGGAGGGGTGGCCTCGCACTGCGAGTGGTACTCTCCCTGAGGGAGGGTTCGGGAGATGCACCTGGGAGCCTCTGGCTGGAGGAGAGAGCCTGAATCACCTGGGCTGCCCCCCTCCCCCCTGCCAGAGGGGAGGTTGGCTAGAGGGGTGGTTCCACTCTCTGATCTGGCCCCTGGGGACAGGAATTGACAGACTCCTGTCTTCCTGGCCTCAGCCTCACCACAAGAGTGGGAAGCTTGGGCCACTGCCTTGCTCTCACAGTACGAGGCCAGTTCCCATGGCTCGCCGGGACTGCGATAAACTCTAAAGGCTTGCCTTGCCGACCTGGCACTCCCACGTTTGCCCTCGCCCTTGTGTCTGAGCCAAGGTTACTCTGATTCAGAAGGCACACCTGAGGCATTAGTCTGCCTATGTGGACGCTTAAATACCCCTTTTCCTCCCGTGCCCCTTGGCTGGCACCTAGACAACCCTGTTGAATCAGAATCTCTTACCAGCCGCTGATGGGCACCAGCTCATCCCCCCACCCCCAACAGAACATGGCCCAGCTTCAGAGCAGGGGTTGGAGGCACCAACAGGGGTTGGGCACAGCCTGGCTGGTTGACTGGTCTCTGCTGCCACCGTCTTTGGTTGACCAGAGAGGCTAAGCCACAGTGGCGTGTGGAGGGTCCCAGCTCAGGTACCCCCCTCTCCTCCCTGTGGCCCCGGGGATGTTGGCATCCACAGGTCAGTTCCTCACACCAGATCTCCTGCTCCCCCTGGGAGAGACTCAGGGAGACCCTGACCAGGCTGGTCTCTGTTCCTGGGCTGTTTCCTTGGCCGAGAGTGCCATGAGGGACTTCATCCCCCGCCCAGCCCCCAGGCCTGCTCCGCCTCACCCAGGCAGCAGGCTGGCTCCCCGCCCCCACCCCCCACGATATCACTCCCATACCTTCCCTGCAGTGGGGCTCCACGTGTGCCTGCCGGCGCCTGGCTGCGAGGGAAGCTAGGATGTACCCGCCCAGGCTATTTTTACCCAGCCGTGTCCCCACAGAGCTGTTCTTTGGCTCTGAGTTACTGCTTGGGGAACAGAGCTGTTGCCAGGGCTGGGGGTGGATGAGCTTCGGAGCCTCCCGACTCCCTTGCCCAAGCAGCATCTCATCCTAACACTTATTAAAGGGTGTGATTAACGTGCAGAGAGACCTCCCAAAAGAGTGGGCAGAAAAAGATCCTGGTGGGGAGAAAAGGAGTACCTGGCATGTTTAGAGGGCAGGCTTTGCAGCTTGGGAGAGTCTGGCTTCCAGTACCTCTGCCAGTGTGCCACCAGGTTGGAGGGACAGGGTCCCAGGGGCTGTAGGGTGGCCAATAGGCCTGGAGGCACCCCTGATTGTCTTCTCTCAGTACAGTGAAGACAGTAATAGCTCAGATTTATTGAGCACTTTCCGAGTGTGCTAAGAACGTGGACCAACTCATTTAGTCATAATAATGGTTAACTATATTCTGTAGATGGGGAAACTGAGGCACTGGGAAGTTCAGGAAACCTAAGTTCGCAGAGCTTGTACGTGGTGGAGCCGGGATTTGAACCCAGTCCGTCCACCTCCTGAGCTTGCTCCTAACACCGCTCTGTCCCTCTTTTTACTGTGTTTCTAGAATCTGTGTGGCGTAAGGCATTGTTCTAGATTCTTCATGGCCATCTGCCTGGCAGGTCCCTCCATCGAGGTTTTTAGATGAGGCTCAGAAATGAACAGCTTGCCCAAGATCACAAGCTAGCTCGTGACCAGGGCCGCCATGGCAGGCTCTTCCCAGTCCAGCGTTCTGCAGCAGTATAGTTCCGCAAGAGCTGGCTCGTCACCTGCTGTGCGCCCCTGCAGTGGTGACCTGGGGAGGGGGCTCACATGCAGAAATCCCATGGTTACCCCTGTAGGGTCTCCCCTCCCCCAGGGAATGTGGAAATGGGTGCCCTGGAGTCACGGCCCCCGCCCCCCTCACGTTAGCTTCCAGGAAAGCTCAGAGTAACAGTGCGCCGTGACTTCGGGGTGGGATTCCACTGGGGCCAGGTGGGCGAGGGGAGCATCGAAGGATGGCGTCGAGTCTGGGCCCCTTGGCCGAGAGCACGGACAGTGGGGCGTTGTCGGCCTCTCTGGGGCTTGGATGGTCCCCCTGGGGATTGATACTTAGCCTTTCACCAGCCATTGAATTCAGCCCCTGCCAACTTCCTACAGAGGAAGGGGTGACTTTGGGGCCTGCTGGCTGGTGAGCACTGCTCTCAAGACTGGAGAGGGGACCCACAGGCAGGCTGTGTGCCTCCAGGCGCCCATCTCTAGCCAGTGCCAGCTCCATCTAGCCCCGGCAGGGGACAGGGTAGGGACATGGAAGGGACACTGGTGCTGCAGACCTCCCCTGCCAGAGTAGCCTGTTTCCCCAACCCTGGGCCCCAGAACTCTCCAGAAACCCCTGGTCCTGGATAATGTCCCAGGCCCAGCCTTTTGAGGCGGGCACACCTCCTGGCCTCCTGTCTGACCAGCACCTCGCTGACTGAGCGGCTGAGACAGCTCGGTTCCCACAACACCCAGCCCCTGACAAGGCCGGGTCAGGGGTAACGTCCCCATAGCCGCTGAGTCTCTGGTGCTTGTGAAAATGACCGTCTGTGGCCCCGACAGTAACCTCTGAGGTTCAGGTGACTGTCCTTGTTCTATGGGTAAGGAGTCAGGGGCTCACGGGTCACTTGCCCAAGGTCACACAGCTTGTGAGTGACCAGGCCAGCCAGGACAAAAAACGCAGTGTTCCGGGGTCCAGAGTCCTGGGGCCTGTGGGGGTACTGCATCTGTTTCACCTCCTTTACTTCCGGGATCCCTCAGCAGGGTGGGAGGAATGACCCGGAGTGGTCTGGACATTTGTCACCTACACCTGTGGCCCACAGTGGCTGGCCCTGTGCCCTTGGGAACAGGGAGCTGTGTGTCCGGGGCTGGGGAGAGTGCTAGGAACAGGGGTCACCCACAGATGTCTCCTGGTGCTGCCTGCTGAGGTCACTGTCTCTTCCCTAAACCCCTCCTCCCAAAAAAGACACAACCTTTCCGTGAAAGGGTGAAAACCGACCCCCACCCCCCTGGTCCTGCCACCCCTCCAGAGCAGGCCTCAGGTCCAGAACCCCGCCCCGATGTCCTCTCGCACCCTGGGGGGCACACCGCCGTGGAGCAGGTCTGACAGGACCGTGTGGCCCGGAGGAGCAGATGGCTCACTGGGCTGTGTTCTCGCCATAGAAAGGCCGGCGACCGTGAGGCGCTTCCCCCACTCGCACGGGATTGATTCTTCCCCATCGCAGGGGCCGCCCCGGCCCAGGCTCCCTCTGCCTGGGATCAGCACTGGGCTTGCCCGGGAGCTCGCTGGAATCTCGCAGCTTCAGTAGAATTTGCCTCACCACCTGACCGAGTTAATCTTTAGCTCCTGCACATTCCCCGAAGACCTCCCTGTTCCTGGAAGCACACGTGACCGGGGCTCCGTGCTGGGCTCCGTGCTGGGCTCCGTGCTGGGCCCCGCCTGCCCAGGTGGCCTGGCTGGAGGGCAACTCAGCTCTCAGATGGCCTGGGCATCTCCCCAGTCCTCCTAGAAACCCTGTGAGGACAATATTTTTATTATGACGAGTTCTTCCTTTCCCTCTGTAACTTTACCTACAAAACAGAATAGAAAGAAGAGTTTCACGTGTGACTTTGGGTCCTCCCAGCCAGTGAGTGAGCAGTGGCTCCGGGTGGGGCTGAGAGGCCGCCTTCCAGCCCCTTCCAGCAGCTGCCCCTGCTTTGCCTCCCTGCCTGGGGTGTTGGCATCGGAGCAGGCTGTCCCCAACCCCAGTGGCACCCCTCGCAGGCCCAGTACTGCACCCAGGCCCTTCCCCAGAGGGCCCCCAGGGCATGGGAGCTGGGCCACAGCGACATTTCTGTTCAGGACAAATGCCAGAGTGCTGCTGTCCTGGACTAACTGAGGTGCATTTAATTTTCTCATAGCTGTCTTTATACTGTTTGAATTGCAGAGGAAACGACAAGAAGTGGTTTTGAAGTTATAATTAGAATTTCCACTTGCCTTGGGCAGATAGTCATTGAATGAAAAGGTGTTAATGTAGGGAGCAGCTGACTTTACGAGAAAAGGCTGATGCAATGAGAGAGAAAGAGAGGGCTGGGCCGTGGCAGGTGGGGCCTGGCTTTCGGTCTCTGTGGCCAGGGCATTCCAGGGCAGGCCTGGCCACTCCAGCCTCATCTTCCCACGTGTCAGGTGGAGACTGTGATCCTTAATCTCTGCTCTGAACAGCTCCCTGAGCTCCCCTGGGGCTGTTGTGAGAGGTGAATGGGGGAGTTTATGGGGACAGACAGGATGCTGTCAAGTGTGCAGGGCCAGGCCCGTATGGACCCCGCTCAGTCAGAGGGTGAAAATGCACCTCAGGAAGTGGCCATCTTGTTGGGAGGGAAGGACCTCTGGGGGTATCTGATCCTTTCTACCGCCCCACCTGTGGCTGAGGCAAGCCACCCTGGTTGGGACCTGGGGCAAGCTGCCAAGGGTTGGGTTCGTCACTGTGGGATGTCAGGTGAGAGGGGGCCTTTGGTCCCCACCTGCCTGCTCTGAGCTGGGTGTCTCTGGGCAGAGTGCCCAGCAGAAACTTGGCCTCTGTGTCTTGGTGTCCAGTGAGAAGAACATGAGCTGTCCAGAGGGCCACGCAGGACACTTGTTCACGGGTGCTGGTCTCACTTGGTGCCCTTCCTGCCTCACGGAGCAGGGCAAGCAACCGCTGTGCGGAGAGTGGGTGTCAGTGACTCACAGTCCAGTCCCAGCCTCGCCACCCGTTCCCACGTGGCCCCGGGCCGGTCGCTTCTCCCACACTGAGGGGGAGGAGGCCCAGCGCCAGGGCTGGGAGGGCTGCAGAGAACGCCCGTCTGCACAGAGCCAGGCTCCCCGGCAGTGCTGGCTTCCCTGCCCTGGGTCTGGGAACAGGGCACACGCTGCCTGGCCGTCTCCCTCCTGCCTGCTCTCTCCCAGGGTGCCTACGCGCTGGCTCGGGGAACTTCCTCTGGGCGGAGGGAGCCGGCAGCACGTGGGAGTGACAGCACTGGTGGGGGGCGGGGGCTGGGCCTCATGGTTAGTAGTGTGTCCTGTGAGGTGCGCGCCCCTCGTCATCACCACGAGGGTTGAGAATCCGTGAAGGGTGGGCTGCGTCAGTGATGACGGGAACCAAGCGTGTGGCCAGAGGTAGGTGGGACTCCCGAGGCAGGCCGGAGGACTTTTGGCAGGTGACACTCTGAGTCTTGATGTCCCCATTAGTAAGACGGGGATAAGAATCGCTGTCCTGAAGAGTTGTCACAGAGCCCAAAGGGATAGCATGTCAGCTCTCAGTGCGGTCCCCAGAACTTGGTGACTGCTCAGTAAGTGGCACTTTCCCTTTGTTTTTCCTGGGATGCGGCTTTGGGCTTGCAGATGAAACGTTTGCTCGGGTACACGATGGGATGCGTTGGGAGTCGTGTGGGACTGGGTTAGTGACGTCAGGTGACGTCAGGTGGAAAGGACTATGTGAGCACGAGGGGTGATCCGAATTACACAGCCCCTCGGCTTCCAGTTGGGGGGCCTGGCTGCCTGATGCCGGCTTTATTGGTCCATCTGGTGCTCGGCTGCAGTCATGGCACCGGCAGGAGCCAAGCTCATTAATTACCATCTCCTCTTAGCCCGGAATGTCTTGGTGGGGACAGACCCCTGGGGGGCTGCCTGCTCACCCCTGCTGCTCACATCTGGGTGGGCACAGCCAGGTCTGTCATTGACCTCCTTCCTCACAGATCCCTGACCCTGATCTTGTCTGAGACACTTGGAGGCTTTCACAGCCCTCATTACCGTTACCCTTCCTGCAGTTCGGGGGCTGGAAGAAGCACTTTAATGGGGGCCCTGCCAGCCCTAGCCAAGGAGCCCACTAAAGAAACTTGGGAACAGGTTCAGGAGATTTTAGCACAGGGTTCAGTGCCGGGCAGTGTGTGAGGCCCTAGGGACCGGCCCAAAGCTCAGAACTGAGAGGCTGGCCTTCTCGCTGCCCTGCAGGGCTGCAGCTGGGCCAGGGCACAGGCCCCGCCCCAGGTCGGCAGCACGTCCTGTGGCCGGGATTCGGTCACCTAGGTCCTGCTGTGACACAGTGATCCTGTGAGGTTTCACTGCCGTTCCCAGTGTATAGCCCAGGTTCTGAGAGGCTACTAGACCTGCCCAGCATTGTGGACGGTGGGTCAGCGTCATGCTGTGCCCGCATCCCGGTGCCATGCTGCTAGGGCAGGGGCCTTGTTCCCACTGGCCACTCGTGGTGGCTGTGCCCTAAACTCCATCACCAAGAAGTCTTCTCCCAAGATATTTGGCTTCCTGTGTGGACTCTGTGATGAGGACCCTGATGAGCTATCCGGGTGTCCTGAACCATATGGGTGTCCTGGGTCTGGCCCTTCTCCGTGGGTGGCTGTCCCGGTGGGTTGTGACTCCTCACTGGGCTTCCATGAGGCGGGCAGTGTGAGAGGCCCCGAGGTGAGTCACCTGGCGGGCATTCTCCTACCTGGGGTCTCAGGGTCCTTGCACTAGGTGGGGTGCCTGGGCTTCATCATTACTAACATGTCCTTGTCAGTGTCCCTGCCATGTGATGACGAGTGCTGAGCCCTAGGGAGGCAATGTCACTCATTCTGTGTCCCTCTGTCTTTCCCAGGGTGGCGAGGTGCCAGGTCCTACCTTTGCTGACAGCGAACAACTCCCCAGGGAGCCCGGCTTCTTTCCTGAGGATGAGGAGGAGGCTATGACACTGGCCCCACCCGAGGGACCCCCGGAGTTAGAAATGGACAGCCCCATGGAGAGCACCCAGAGCCTGGAGGGGTCGGTCGGGAGTCCTGCCGAGGAGAAGGATGGGGGTCTCGGGGGCCTCTTCCTGCCAGAGGACAAGTGAGTTACAGCTGTCTGGGCCTCCACAGGGGGCCCGGGGCCCAGAGGTGCCGTCCTCAGAAGGGGTCTCCGGCAGGTAGACAGGAGATGCATTCAGGATCTGCATTGCGGGCATGAGTTTCACGGGTGTCCTCGACAGCCAGGAACTCTAAGCGACCTGAAGGCGTCATGATAGGGCCAGTCTGGAATTTCAGGCCACCGCGCGAGGTCAGGTTTGATAGACCAGTGATGTGGGGTCTATGGCCTCAACTGCCCCCCTTTTAAAAGGCAGGTTACAAATACAATGAGGTCTGATCTTAGTTCTGTTTCAAGTCAATATATGTATATCTCTCCCTAGGAAAATAATTCCAGAAAATCAGCAGTTCTTTCAGTGTGGTGGGATCGGTCGTTTTAGTTACTTCTCATCTACTGTGCTATATATTCTCTATTTTATTTATCGTTTATGTGTTCTCAGAAATGTTATTTAAAAACAGTATTATGGCCTAGCGACTTCCCAATGGGGTGGTGTGGTCTTTTAGTTGGTTTTAGCGAGGGAGCCCCTCCTTCCAGCCCTCGCTGTGTCTCTGGAGGGAGGGGACAGTGGTTGTGGGTGGTGGCCAGCAGCCACTGTCACAGCTGAGGAGGCCGTGACAGCTGGGAGTTGGCATCCCACTTATCAGGAGAAGGTAATGGTCAGAGCTGACCCAGAGAGTTGGAGGGGCAGGGGAGGAGTTCCAGTATCGACTGACCCTCATGAAACTGTCAATTTTTACTAATTTTCAGCCTTTCCACAAAGGCAGTTTCATGTGGTTCAACCTAATATATTTTCTCAGAGCAGGAGTGCTCAAACCCAGGGGCTCTGGGAGCTCTCCGTGGGCCCTGTGGGGTGGTTTGTCCACATGCTTCCTGGGAGAGGCCCACCAGCCAAGCCAAGGACAGATGGTCACCAACTACAGACCTGTTGGCCTTTTGGCTAATCATTTGCCACTTGATTGTTCCCATTGATTTCTGGGACCATCAGTCACAAGGAGGCAGCCAGCAGCAGGGGCCGAGAGTTTTAGTCAAATTTACGGGAGAAAGGAGCACGCAAGCGAGGGGCTGAGGAACCCAAGGGCAGGTAGATAAGTAAACGCAGCCGGGCGGCAGTACTGGGAGACCTGCTTTTTAGCACCCTGTCTCCTATTAACCTGCGATTCTTAGACAGAACCTGGGGTTCCTCAGGGGCCCAGTCTGAGAATCACTGGCTTAACCCATCACACACTTGTTTCAGGTCTCCGAGTGTGGAGGCTTAGGAGGTTGGAGAAACCCTAGCGTACGGGGAACAATAGCCAGGAATTGCTGCACAGTGACTAACGGGAAGATAGGTCTTGGCAGGCGACGAGTTGTACTCTCTCTGTTCTTAGGTTCCAGGCCGGGCTCAGCCAGCTCTGATCCCGTCACGGGCCCCACGAGGCTCAGCTGTGAGAGGCGCGGGGTCTCTGACCCCTGGAGTCAGGCTTCTTTGGACTGGAAATCCCCTCTATAAACTGGGAGAAGCATCTCACCTAGTAGCTCCTAGTTATTTATTTTAAAACTTCATTTCATCATCAAAGAAGTACAAGCCAATGAACTAGAACTTGAAAAAGCTGGGACAGTGAGAATGGAAGAGAATAAATAACTTCATTCATTGTCCCACCGCCAAAGCCAAGCTCTGTTACGTGTAAACATTTTTATTTCCAAGTTTCCCTCCTTCTGTGTAGACCTTTATCTCGCTCAGTCTTACTGTATCTAGAATTTTATGTCCAACTTTAACATCCAATATTAATGTTCCCCATTAATGCCAATATTTTTATAGACGTTTCAACAGTGGTTTGATAACCCATAATGTAATGATTTAACCGGTGTCATTTAAGGGAGCTGTAGGTGAACTACCAGGTCATAAGCAATGTTCCTGCTCTGGGGCGGCAGTGGCTTGAATGTCTCTTGGGTGGAGACAGTTTCTGTGGTGAGACGTGTCCCATGGGACAAGGTCCCAAAAGCGTGCTTATTACCAGGCCTCATGGCACATGCCAGGCATCGGTGGTGCCAGCGGACCTCCTGGCAGGGCCGGCAGGCCCCCACCCTGGGCTGCGGCCTCATTAACAGAGACCCTTCTCCACTACCAGGTCCGCGGGCCACACTCCGTCCATGACGACGTCGGACCTCTCCACGCACTCCACCACCTCGCTCCTCAGCACTGAGGAGCAGTTTGAAGACTACGGGGAAGGGGATGACGTGGACTGCGCCCCCAGCAGCCCCTGCCCCGACGACGAGACCAGGACCAACGTCTACTCGGACCTGGGGTCTTCAGTGTCTTCCAGGTGGCCACTTGGTCTGGAGTGGTGTTTGGGGTCCAGGAAAATCAGCAGAACCAACCCTGCCTCATCCCCGGGCGGTTCAGTGGGCAGAGCCCTGAGCTACGTCGGTCCTGCTCCTGGGGTGCGGGGGCCTGGAATTCCTCCCGCCTCCTCCTGTCTGGGGGAAGAAAGAGCATGAGCCAACTTGGCAGGCTGCAGGCTCGGGGGTCTGGGTTGTCTTGCTTTCTAGAACTTCAGTGTTGAAGGGTCCTTCCAGGTGGCGCACACCTGAGTCATTACTGACTCTGACACTCACTCTCAGTTGCCTTTTCTGTGAAATGGGTACAACTCATTGGCTTCTTCTCTTTGGGAGTTTGGAGGAAGGGAGATCTGGTGCCATCCTTCCACGCCCCCACCATCCCCACCCAGCCACACACACAAGGTCCCCAGGTGTCGGGGGTCCAGTAAAGTGCGCTCAGCAGGGTGGGGTGGGCCCAGCCTGGTTGGCAGTAAAGCGGGGATTGTCTTCTCTCCAAATCAGTGCGGGGCAGACTCCTAGGAAAATGCGGCACGCGTACAACAGCGAGTTGCTGGACGTCTACTGCTCTCAGTGCTGCAAGAAAATCAACCTGCTGAACGACTTGGAAGCCCGACTGAAAAACCTGAAGGCCAACAGGTGAGGACTGCGGCCAGCGTGGGGGCCTGAAGGGGAAGCAGCAGGCAAGGGGGCCCCAGGCTATCTTGCAGGTGAGGGCACTCTCAGAACGGGGTTGATCCTCGGGGTTTGCGTGTTTTTGTGACAGGAAAGTCAGGGTGATGTCCCTTTGGTGGGCTGGAAAGAGGCTGGCCCTGCACTTTGGTGTCTCCCAGCCAGGGCAGAGTAAGGGCTGGTCTGGATTGCCGCTGTTCAGTGACCGCTTCTCCTCTCTCTCTGTTTCTCAGCCCCAACCGAAAGATCTCAAGCACAGCCTTCGGAAGGTAAGCACCGCCCCCCCAGGGAGGACAGGTTGACTACCGTCCCTTTTAACTACTCCTGCCACCAGGGCAGCCAGCTCCATGCCAGCAGCCCAGACCCAGGCAGTGCCCCACGCCCCACGTGAGCTCTGTGAGCTGAGGGGAGCGAGGTGTGCCGGGGCAGGGCAGGCAGAGCACCAGAGGGGACGCACTTCTGAAAAAGAAGGGCCAGCTTCCTCTCTGTCCCCACCGCTTGTCCCTTCTGGCAGCAGTCAGCGTCTCCAAACCCTCAGCTGCCTCAGCCCAGGCAGGCACAAGGGGGGCCTGGGGACACAGTCCATCCCTCCAGTGTCGGTGCCCTGCCCACGCCCTGAGGCTGGCAGCGGTACCAGCAGAGACCCTGGGCTTCCCGCTTCCAGGGGCAAGGGCGTGGTGGCCTTGCTCCACGTTAAGTCCTATGGAACGGCCTCCCAGGGACTGCCCAGATCCCGCTCTGGTTCTCCTACTAGCTGGCCCCAGATCTGCCCTCGGGGCTCTGGGAGCTGCCACACCAATCCATTGCCCAGTTCAGTCTGTGGGGGTCTGCCTCCCTTTGCCTTCCCCCAGGGTCCCCAGGGATATAGCTGGAGGACTGAGTCCTACTTACAGGGTGGCCTCCAGGGGCCCAGAGCTCCAGCTGGGACTGTGGAGACAGGCTGCTTTCACCAGGTGGTTTTCCAGCTGGAACGGGTCGGGGGGCTTATCCGCCAGCTTGGCTGCTTGGTAGCCAGCGGCTACAACACCTGCGTGCAGAGGGTTCTGAAGCAGCAGTAAAGGGCTGTGACAGACTGGCCACATCTGCCAGGGGCTCCGAGGGGCGGAGGATCTTGTGAGTTCAGAGGTCAGGCAACTCTTCACCCCTGGCTGGGTGAGGCAGCCTCCCTAGAAGGGGTCCTGGGTGCTCGCCAGCCATGGCCCTCAGAGTCTGGACCCCAGTCTCCAGAGGGCCTCTGCCGCTGATGTGCCTCCCTGTGCCCTGCAGACAGCTCATGCACAGCAGCAACTTCAGCAGCAGCAACGGCAGCACTGAGGACCTGTTCCGGGACAGCATTGACTCCTGTGACAATGACATCACCGAGAAGGTGGGCCCTGCGTAGAGGAGGCACTGGCTGTGTGCATGCTCCATGGGGGTGGCAGGGAGCACTCTGGGATGCTTTCTGGGGACTTGGGATCCCTGCCCAGGATCACATGGGCACCCCCACCCCCATCCTCACTCCCACCAGACATGACTGCTCTGTCCATATACAACCAGTGGGAGGGCCTGCCCATCAGTCCCACAGCTTCTAGGTTCTCAGTCCTAGGGACACAAAGGTCTTATGCACCCCACCTCTGCCCTCCTATTGTAGGTGAGCTTCCTGGAAAAAAAGGTGACAGAACTGGAGAATGACAGCCTGACCAATGGGGACCTGAAGAGCAAGCTGAAGCAGGAGAACACCCAGCTGGTGCACAGGTCAGGGGTCATCGCCCTGGCTTTGGGATGTTGGCTGTGACTCTGGGGACAGAGGGTTGTCCCTGTTGCTAGGCCCCCAAGAGAAGCTAGAGGAGGGAACCTGCTTGTGCAGCTCTGAGCGTCTGTGAAGCATCGGCCCCTTGCTGCCTGGCTCTGCTCAGGCAGGGCGCCCAAGAGGACAGGTCTGTGGGGACAGGGAGACAGGTGGGAGCCTAACCTTGACCCCCTAGGCCTGCAGCCCCAGAGCATGTCTGAGGCAGGAGCTGGGACCCACTCCTGTCTCCTTGTCCTGACCTCCCTTCCTGGGCACAAGCGCTGCAGAGGGAGAGGCTGGTGTCCGTGGGGGCCCCCGCCTGCTGCCGGTGGGAAAAGTCCAAGCGTTGCTGCTCCCTCCTCCTGATGGAGGCCCCTGAACACGGCCCCCCAGTGTCGCCTGTGACACGTTAGCACATGTCGCATGTGGTTATCCTCATATGATAGCCTGAGACTCACTGCCCCTGCAGAAGGTCAGCCTCCTGGAAGGACTACTATTGCTAGGGAAACGTGCCCCAGATCGAGGTACTGCCTAGGCCCCCAGTAATGGGGTTGTAACATCCATAGCAGGGCCCGGCCCTCTCCCAGGTCTGGCATGCCCAGGGCCACTGGCCGGAGTCAGGAGTCAGGGTGCCCCAAAATTGAATTGTTCACTGAGGAAGTACAGGCTAGGAAGGGAGGGAGCAGAAAGAGGAGGTGAGACCTCACTCGGCTGTGGCACGACCTGTTGTCTCTCCCTGTGCCAGCCCTGGGAGTCCCGCCTTCTCAGGCACAGCCTCACTCCCCTTGGACTCCTCTGTGCCATGTATGGCTGACACCGCTCTCCTTAGGTGCCCTGGTGTCCCTAACTCATCTGTCAGCAAAGTTGCTGGCCCCCAGGCCTGATAAACAAAACACATTACCACCTCCCACAGTACGGAGGAGTTAGTGACTTGGGGTCCAGGGCTCCCCACGACCACAGCCTAGGTCGAGGTGAGAGGACACAGGCCACGAGAGCCTGCCCTGAACTGGGGTGCACACCCCTCCCCTCAGGGTGCACGAGCTGGAGGAGATGGTGAAGGACCAGGAGGCCACGGCTGAGCAGGCCCTGGAGGAGGAGGCGCGGCGGCACCGTGAGGCCTGTGGCAAGCTGGCAAGGGAGAAGGGCGCTGAGATCGAGCTGCTGCACACGAGGTGGGCGTACCCGTCGTATGGGTGGGGAACCAAGCTGGAGGCAAAGCCTTGTGCCCTGACAGTTCTACTTTTGGTACCTGAACACATGGGCACGCTCTCTAGGAGGCATGTTTGCAGTAGCATTGATCATATCAGGCAAAACTGAAAACAAGTGAATGGGTAAACACCCCCAAACCAGTGGTGTCGCCCTGGTCACTGGGCTGGGACTGGTGTCCAGGCTTGGAGCTCCCCCTGCTGTCAGGTTCGCTCCTGACCCTGGGCCCCCAGGGCCGAGGGAAGTGGGAAAGCGGGGCATTTAGGGCCCCTGGGCCTGTGGAACAGACACTGGAACCCGAGGCAGGCAGGCAGGGAGAGGGACAATGGCCTGAGACTCTCGCTTGGCCTCCCACCAGTTCCATGAGCTCGAAGACACTGTGTCACTCCCCTGGCCTCAGTGTCCCCACGGTGACTGTGAGGGTGGTGAGCTGATGCCCCTCGGCACTGCCGACAGGTGAGGGCTGCGATGGCGTCCCGAGGCTGCCTTCAGCCCTGAGCCAGGGCCCCGGGTGGAGAGGACAGCAGCCCCTGCACCCCTCAGCCCCACTCAGGCCCCAGTGTCTGAGCTGAGCCCTCTCGGTGCCTGCCGGGTCCACCATGGCCAGGAGCAGGTTTGCCCCTGCCTGCAGAGGTCACGCGGGACCAAAGGGAACTGGGGCACTCCGTGAGGAGACCTCCTAACTCCTCTGTGCCTGAGACCCGCTTTGCCAACACTCTCGACCAGGGGCTCGTTCAAATTTTCACTCGTGTTCTAGAAGCAGCTGTTTCTGAAGGCTGAAACCGCACTGAGCGTCACTCTTCTGTCCTGACAGCCAGCCCGGTCGGCTGGCCTGAGAAAGGTGTCTGGGAAAGGTGGTGACAGGTGGTGGAGGAAGACAGGGAGTGTGGGCCAAAGGCCAAAGCACAGAGATCCAGCCCTCGTGGGAACTGTCTCCTAACCCACGCCCCTTGCACAACTCCAGAGGGCGCTGTTCACGCAGAATATGCAGACAGGGCCCCCAGAGTCTGCAGTGTGCTTTATTCCTCACACCCTCCACCATTTCACGTTCCCCGTGAGGTGGCCTCGTCAGCGTGCACGTCTGAATTCCTCTCTGGGGACCTCTTCCAGGGAGCCCCGAGGGCCGAGGCAGCAGCAATGGGAAGGAGGACGGACTCTGCAGGAATCGGTGTAAGGAATGACCCTGCACAGCTCTGGTGCCACTGACTTCCTTGCTCACCTGCCCCTGTTCTCAGGACCTTTAAAACCTACCTGGGCACCTGGGCTGTGCTTTTGAGGGCTCACAGTAGGACAGTCCCTGGTGGATGCTAACATAGAGGATTTTGACTATTGGAACCAAGTCCCGTGGGTGTCAGAGGCAACTGGAGTGAGGCTCAGAGGAGAGAGCCCTGGGCGCGGTGCTGGAGGAGAATGGAAAACATACGGTCCTCGCCTTCACATCACAGCCTGCAGCAGGAGGGCCCATCACAGACAACCATGCAGTTCCCCATAGGAGAACACGCCCCGCTCTTGCTCCAGGCCGCAAGGGTGCGCGCAAAAAGAATTTATGCCCTTATTCACACACGAGTGTGTCCTTTTATCGAGAAAAATATGAATGGCAATTCAGTGTCTTCACCATTTTGCCTTGGATGACAGGAAGCTCAAGGCTGTATTATATCATTTGGAATTGTTTCTATTTTCTCTCTTGCTATCTGGTATCTTGCCTTCTCCAGGGAGCAGAGGATTGCCACAGATTGTCAAACTGTGAGGTGATCTCCATCTGATGCCTTCATCCTTCTGCTTTCCCCAGGGTGCAGCAATTAGAGGAGGAAAATGCGGAGCTTAAAACAACAGTGACTCGGCTCAAGTCGCAGACGGAGAAGCTGGATGAGGTGAGTGCCGGTCCGGGTGTCTCTCAGGCTTGGGTCTTAAGCCGGATCCACAGAGAGGCGGTGTCGGCCTTCAGGGGCCTCAGTTTCTAGTTTCTGAAATTCTAATAAAATTACCCTAGGAATAAAAGGCAACAAAATATGAGTAATACTTTGTCTTTCTAGATTTCCGATTTTCTAGATTGTCTGCAGTGAGATATTTCCTTATGGAATGGGGGGAAATAATAACAGAGAAGAAGATTAGCTTCTGTTTGGGCTGCCACCTTCCAGCCAAGTTTCATCTGGCATCATTGAAGGACTCCAGAGGCCTGAGACTTTTCTAGCTGTGTTTCTAGAATCCTAGGGGATCTGGACGTTTCTTTAAGCTGTGACTCAGAGGGCTCTGTCTGGGGGGCTGGTCTGGTTGCCCATTCCTTGAGCAGCTGACACCCTCAAGGAAGCCCCAGGGCACAGGGATCCCCTCTGGGAGCCCCCCACAGCTGACCCGGTCCTCCCGGCTCCAGGAGCGGCAGCGCATGTCCGACCGGCTGGAGGACACGAGCCTGCGGCTCAAGGACGAGATGGACTTGTACAAGCGCATGATGGACAAGCTGCGGCAGAACCGCCTTGAGTTCCAAAAGGAGCGGGAGGCGACGCAGGAGGTGGGTCTGGGCCGAGGGCTCCAGGGTTGCCTCCTGTGCCCCTGCTCCTGCCAACCAGCCTGTCTCCCACACAGCTCATCGAGGACTTGCGGAAGGAGCTGGAGCACCTGCAGATGTACAAGCTGGACTGCGAGCGGCCCGGCAGGGGCCGCAGCTCATCCTCCGGCCTGGGCGAGTTCAACGCCAGGGCCCGTGAGGTGGAGCTGGAGCATGAGATCAAGCGGCTCAAGCAGGTGGGCCACGCAGCCTCTCTCTGGCACGATCAGGCGTCCAAGCCTGGTGGGTTTCCTGTGAGGGGGTGCGAGCGGTAGCGCCGTCCCACACACGCACTGCTGTCTACCGCACTTAGTGTGGTTGTGGGCTGCTCGCCCACCTCTCGCAGCCCAGGCATGGCAGCTTACCTCCAGGCTGCGGCTGATGGAAATTTCCAGGTCTTCCTTTGGCATCCAGAAAGAGAAACAGGGACCACTCTTCTGTCCTGGGCACATGGGATGGAGAATGACACTCCATGAAGCCTAAAATTGGTGCCTCCCTGTGTCGGGGTCTCCCAGCAGGCCCTGAACCCAAGGTTCCATTTCAAATGGTTCCTGGGAGCACTCCCAGAACTGGAGACCAGTCGGGGATGGGGGAAGTGGGGTCAGGAGGGGCCATAACCAGGTGAAGGAGTGATGGTTGCTGAAGCCCCATGTTTAGCCTGGCCCTGGGGGCAGGAGACTGTTATATAAATTACACCCTCAACTGGCTCTGCCAAGGCAGAGATGCTGGTGTCCACCCTCCCACAGCCATCCTAAAACACTGCTCTTCTCCTCGTCCACGAGGGGGCGCCCGAGGTCTCAGGTGTGAGACGTTAGGAGCCTTTAGGCAAAGGCTAGATCATGGGGCTGGTAAACGGGGGGGGGGTCTGGGCAGGGCACCGAGGGCGGCTTCCTGGGAGTGCGGATGCACCTGGAAAGAGCTGCCACAGCAGGATTCCTGAGCCCGGCCGCAAGAGGAGCCAAGGAGATGAGCTAGCCTGCCAGCCCGGAGACCCCAGAGCATCGCTTTTTCTCACCGAAGGCCGTTGTTGGAGGAGCCCCCCGGGTGGGCAGAGTCCTCACACAGGGCCTCAGGGGATCCATTGTGGCTCCCCCACCCCAGGGAGGCAAGGAAGGTGGCCAGAAACCATGCTCCTGCCTGGAAACTTGGCTTGCCCGAGCAGGGCTGTGACTTCCAAGAATCCGGTGACCTCCCAGAACCCAGCCCTCCCCCACCCCCACCTGGCAGAGGCTACATGGTCTGTGGGTGTCCTGACATGACACATGCCTGAGGGGAGGATCCTGGTGGGAGTCGGGGGACAGTAGATGCGGACAAGTGGGTTCTGGTGGGTTCTAGATGCTTCTTGGAGCTGATGATGCCTTTGTCCTGCTCACAGGAGAATCACAAGCTGCGGGATCAGAACGATGACTTGAATGGACAGATCTTGAGCCTCAGCCTCTACGAAGCAAAGAACCTCTTTGCCACCCAGACCAAAGCCCAGTCTCTGGCTGCGGAAATAGACACAGCCTCGCGCGATGAGGTAACGTGGCCATTGCTCTTGCTTCGGGGCCTGGCCCTCCTCTGAGTCCTGCCCCACCCCCACCTGCCACGATGTCGAGTCTCAGGCTGCCAGAGCCGGAAAAGCAGGCCCAGGCCTGGACCCTGAGAGTCCCCATCTGCAGCTACCCTGTGTGACAAGGCAGAGCCGTGGGGGGGTTAAACCAACTCTGATTTCCCGCATGTGGTGGGAGGAGCCCGGGTTTGAGAGCAGGGCGGAGTCTGAGTCTTAGCTCAACCCACAATGTGCTGACAAAGCCAGTAGATTTCAGTAACTTGTAGTCCAGGGGAGTCTGGAACTCCCTCCCCCCAGCCAGAGGGGAGGGGCACTGGCATTTCTTAAGCACCTGCTGGTGGTACATCTTCACTTAATCTCACTGCTGGGAGGCTGTCTGAACAGATTAGGAGACCCAGACACAGGGTCGCCGAACCTGTGGAGGGAGAGGGACCCAGGCCTCTAGCACCGAAGCTCCGTCTCTCTGCCCCACCGGGATATGGCAAAGTTCAGGCCTCCAAAATGCTCTGGTTACATTTTAACACAAATCTAAGACTGTCACTGAACCTCTAACCCTGTGTTAGGGACACAGAGCTAAGCTGCCCCCTGGCCTCTAGAAGCTCCCAGGTGAGCCAGGGACAGATGCAGGATTTCAGGGACATCCTAAAGGACTGGTCAGGAGTTGATCTGGAGAGGGGCGATGGTAGGGCCAGCGGCAGTCAGGGGGCCACTCCAGGCAGAGGAAATAGCCTCACAGTCTTAGCGCCCTGGGACTTGGGATGTTGGTCTTGGTTATAAATGCTTTTGGCCAGCATTCTCAGCTTTTACCAAAAACTTACCTCCTTGGGCCCCTCCACAGACCAGTTAAATCAGAACCTCTAGGGGTGAGGCTGGGCATCCACGTAGCTCACACGCCTCGGGTGCCAGCTGAGCTGGGCTTCAGACTGGCGCCCCTGCGTCTGGGCGCTGAGGTTGGCCATGGAGCTGCCTTGCACGGCATCTCCTGAGCTCTGACTTCCGGCACTGGTTCCCTGTGAGCCCGGGTGGCCAGGCCCCCACCCAGTCCAGCCTCTGACCATCTCTCCTGTCTCCATCAGCTCATGGAAGCCCTCAAGGAGCAGGAGGAGATCAACTTCCGGCTACGACAGTACATGGACAAGATCATCCTCGCCATCCTGGACCACAACCCCTCCATCCTCGAGATCAAACACTGAGACGGGGTCGCTGGCTGCAGAGCGGCCTCGGGACCACAGGACCCCAGGACCAAAGGGCAGACCCTGCCTGAGGATGCAGCCCTGGCTGGGCCTCACGCACCCACTGTAAATGTCTCTCCGGCCACCATGTAATGTGTCCTGGTGTGGATGTGGGGAGGCCGTACACATGGCAAGGAGGTGGCGTGGGGCCGTAGCTGGGGGTGACACCTGCACAGTTAGCTCTTCGTGTATTTTGTGGTCCCTTTGCAGGGGCAGAGGGTCCAGGAGGTCCAGGGGACAAGGTCTGCAGTCAGGAGTCACTGTAATAACAAGAGCTTTCGGAAGCTTGTGTTCCAGAAACTGGATAACGTGATTCTACCTCTGGGGCTGAGGGTTAAGAAACACTCTAGGGAGACGGGCTCTTTCCCACCACCTCATTCCCCTGGGAGTAGGAGCAAAATTATCATCTTTCCCAGGAGTTCGGAGGCCCAGCAGTTGCGTCCTTGCCAACCTCTTTGACCACCTGTGAGGTCCAGGTGCTCGAACTCAGGAGGAGGAAGGGGCGTGCAGGAGGAACACGAAGAGGGGCCCCACCAGCCCCTCCCCGGCTGGCAGCCCCCGTGAGCCTGAGCACGCCGTGTCCCACGGACTCAGGCTTGTGAGGAGCCACCTTCGTTCTGGGAGTTCTCGGCATTTTTAGAGTGCCCATACACTTGCCTGTCCCTGCTTATCTACCTCTCCCTTCCTGTTTTTGTTTTGCTCATAAGACAAGGAGAAATACTGTAAGGTGAAGGGATTAGAAGGAAGGAGCAGAAGGAGGCTGAGGGGCAGGGGTATTGCTCACCTGCCCACCAGTGTCTTTCCCCGGCTGCGTTTTAAGAGGCCAGGTTGGGCCCCTGCGTCCTCCGGCCTGGAGTGGGCCTGGCTCACCAGTCCCTGCTCTCTGCACAGCCTGGTGACAGCGGGCCTCGGGCCTCGGGTCTGGGTGTTCAGAGCCAGGGCTCCAGGCTGGGCTGGGCTCCTGGGGTCAGCTGGGGGAGTTTCAGGGAAACCTTAGTCTTTTGTCCTCGTCCTACGTGATACGTGTGAGAATTCACGCTCCGGGTGGTTAATGCGGTTTTTCATTCCGGGCCCCTGGGAGTAGGTACGTACTTTCCTTTGAGTTTTTCCAGTTTCTCCCAATTTTATAGGCCGATTCGTCTCTTTAATCCAAATAGACACAGGCATGGAAGGCCCTTATTCTTTCCCCTGCCGTTTGCTTTCATTAGCTCTTCTGGTGTAAAGGGGAAAGTCTGGGCACGTGGGGAAGGGAATAAAGGGGACTATGTGGAGGGGACAGGGCAGTGGGGGGTGCAGAGGCACCTGAGGACTCGGGTGTGTCCCTGCTCACAGTGGCAGGGCTGTGACCACGACCAACCTTCCTTCAATCCACCCCACTTTTGCTTCTGTTGGACTTCACGGTTTCTTTCTGGGTGTGTGTGCGGGGTTTGTTTTTGTGCCACGCACGATGGAGCCGCCCTGGCTCGACCCAGGAGTTTGGGGCCGCCTGCACCAGGGGGGCGCAGGGGTCAGTCCTGTGGGGGTCTCTCAACCCCCGATGACACTGGTCTCCTTGGGCTCCCCTGAGGGTCTGAGAAGTGCCGGTGGAAGGAAGACTTGAGGAGTGGGTCTCCTGAGAATTCGCTAATAGGCAGGCATGGCCCCAATTTAAGGGAAGGGGGAGGAGAATCGGCCTGGCTTTGGGTTTTGCTTGGGAAGGAGTCCTGCAGAGAGGCCGGCCAGATGGCCAGTCGGGTCTGCTGGGGACTTGCCCCAGAGGCGAGCATGTCATGTGTAAGACTTTACGTGCTCTTCAGCCGCATGGGTGTGGAATTCCCGAGAAGGCCGCAGAGAGGCCTGAGTAGCGTGCCGGCACACAGTGTGGGAAGGATCCCTGCCATGGGGAAAGGGGCAGAAGGAGCTGGCAGCTGGCAGCGTTCTGCAGCGCCACGAACGCTCCAAGGAAGCACCCAGCCCGAAAGGGCCCTCGGGACCTGGCGCAGGGCTTGGGGTCTCAGGAAGAGGGGGCACTGTACATGAGACTGAATTCCAGGAACACACACCTAAAGTTAAACCCACCCTCTGACTTCGGCCACAATACCTCGTGTAAAACTGCGTCTGTCCAGTTGGCTTTGTAAAATCACACTCTCAAAAGATGCTCTTCTGCGCTTGCAAGCTAGCCAGAGGAGGGCAGACGACCGGGCTCCCCGCCCTCCAGTCCCTGGGCAGGTCTCGGAGCTGCCCTCACTCCGGGTCCCAGGGGCAGACCCCGCTCTCCTCCTGGGTTTCCTCCTTCCTCACCTGTCCTCGGGATGCTCAGGTAAATCTGAATTTCAGGTTAGTGACAAATAATGTCTAGTCGGAGTGTACTCTGTGCAGTCCTTGGCACACATTTCAAATGGAGAGGATTTCGAAACCCTAACACCTAGGTCAAATCCCCAGAGGTTCTGACTTCACTGGGGTGGGTGCGGCCCTGGCATCAGAATGTTCAAAGAATTCCCCGGGTGATTGTAATTTGTTGTAATTTAACTGGGTGTCCTGTGTGGGTTTTGCCTTTTGTTTTTGCCAAACCCACGGAGGGGCAGCTGGCACCACCTTGTCTGAGGTACAGAAGTGCTGGGGAGGGGCTTCCGCAGCGGACTCACGTTGTGCAGACGCTGGGCTGTCCTCGGGTTCAAGTCAAAACCGAACAGAATTCGCCGAACCGGCAAGCTGGTATTATGGGCGGGGTCTAATAGAAAGGGGAGCACTTTCTGGACTAGCTAGATGCTCTTCTGTGCGTAGGCATAAGACATAAAGTTCTAGTGAAAAAAAAGTTTTTTAAACTTTGAATTGGCCAACGTTAGACAAGGTATCTCATTTTAGATGTGTTAAATTCTTTGGAAATTGTAAGAGGGAAATTCCTTTAGCTTGACTTTATTTCTGACCTATTAAAAACACAAAGCTCGAGAACTTTCCAAAGCGCTTGGACCTGAAAGAGTGGTTCTCAGCTCTGCTCCTGCATTGGAATCACCTGGGGAGGTTTTAACACTTCTGCTGACTGGGCTGACACCCCCCCACCTCCCCACTCCCTGTTGGGATTTAATTGGCATGGGTGTGGCCCAGGCATCCACGTGTTTAAAGGGCTCCCTGGGTGATGCTAAGGTGCAGCCCGGCCTGAGGCCCTGGCAGAGGGTTGTGTACTGGCCAGAGGGGAGAAAACGGGTGGGAGTGGCGCTGGGCTTGTTAACCCAGGTGCTGGCCAAAAGCCGCTGGGGTGTCAGTGGCTTTTCCTGATGGGGTGCCAGATGGTGAGAGGTTAGCACATCCCTTGCCCCCAGGATGGGAGGCCAGATGCCTTCAGGAGCTGGTGGATCCAGTGCTTGTCACCAGCCCGGGGGTTAGCAGTTCCCAGTGGGCAGGTCTGCCTGGTGCCCACGCAGTCACTGGGTGGCACATGCTGGAATGTGGGAGTGGAGCATCGTGGGGTAAGGAGCTGACAAGCAGCCTCAGAAACAGCAGTCACCTACTCCCCCAGCTGAGCTGCAGGGGCCACTGGCTTTGTGGGTTCTGCCTCTGATCATTTTTCACCGAGGGGGGAAGAGGGCTGCCCCAGCTCCTCCCCTGTTAGCAGCCAAACCAGCATCCAGCCCATAGCCAGGAGGCCCAAGGTGCTGCTACCCTGGCGAGTCCGCTTCCCAGCCCGTGGGGGCCTGGCAGTCAGGAGGGCGAGGTGCGGGCTCTCTTGTTGCCACGAGGGACTGAGTAACGGACAGAGGCCTGCAGGGGCGAGTGGGCCTGTGGATCAGGGAGAAATTAGCCCTCGTTTTGTGCTCCATGGGTGTGTGTGTCTAACGCATTAGCACATGTAAACCTAAAAGTTAATCTTAAGTGTGATTGGAACGTAGAACGTTGTGGACGGTCACCATGCTGAGGAAATGACTTTGTTGTCCTGGCACATCTACAGCGTCTCTTTTAAAGAGGGAGGGCTGGGGTGGGCTTTAGATCGAGGAGGGGAGGCCACTCAGTGCTGCCGCCCCCCAGCCCTCCCTCCTGCGGGCCTAGGGCAGCCCCCGAGGACTCTGATACAGGCTGGGGAGACTGCGGCTTGCCTGCTGAGGGTCCTCAAGCTTGGGGGGCCACACCCTCCCCCATCACTTTGAGCAAGTCCCTTCCCTTCACTGACCCTAGGGACTTACGGGTCCTGCCCTCCGGCTCTGTCTGAGGGTGTGAGAAAGGGCAAAGAGCAGGAGGGGCTGGCCCAACCTGCATGGCTGGACAACTCTGAGGCTCTTCTGCCACACTGCTGCCCACCTGGAAAAGCAGACTGCTTTCTAGAAAGGTCTGCTTCTGAAAACATGAACCCTGGCGAAGCGTGACACCACAAGATTTTGACGCTCCAACCTTGTGCTTCTCTTTCCATTGTGACTGTAGTGGAGGGATGTCTGCCCCGAGCCCCCAGAGGGACTGGGAGTGGCATCTCGGCCACCCCTGCAGGGTCTGAGTGCTGCTGTCCCAGGAGCCTATGCCTCCTGCCAGGACCCCCCCGTTCTGCTGCTGCGCGCAGGCTGTGTTCTGTCTGCATGGTTTGGGGTTGTTGTCTTTGTGCCTTTTTGCTCCCTGTCACCACTGTACAGGATTTCCATGTCACCACTGCCCCCTTTTCTACACCCTGTCGTTGACCCTGGCCCTTCCCGAGCCCCATAAATGTGCACATGGTGTTCCACTTCGTGTGCACGTGCCCCCACTGGGGAGGGCCGCTCGCCCACAGGGTCAGGCTCCTCTGCCCCTCCGCTCGCTCAGCCGTGCAGACGCGGTCACTTTGTACAGGATTTTTCATTCTGGTCTTAAGCCTGGGGGACTGGGACCCACGTAGCCCCTCGTCCAGCCTGCCTCAACTGTAGAAGCCTGTGCACCAGGAAAGGGCGACCGTGCAAAGCAGCTTCTCCCGCAAACTTCTCCCCTGTCGGCGTCAACTTTCACAGACCGCAGCTCGCTCCTCGCCAGCCCGGGCCTCAGTGTGGCAGGGACGTTGCGGGCCCCGGAGGAAGCTCCAGAGGTGGGGCTGGGTTCGAGCCGCTGCCCCCCAGTATCTAGGACAGCTCCGGACAGGTGGGCAGGAGGAGGCGGCTTCTTGCTCCTGTCCCTGTCTGCCATTAACAACTGCCCAGCTCTTCCTCACCTGCTGAAGGTGCTCAGACCCGGGTGCCATTACCCCCGACAGCAGTCGGGCCGCTGTCAGACCGTGCGCTGCTGCCAACTCGCAGCAGCCTGCTGGCGCCCTTCGTCCCACTTGTACTGTTCCCTCGGCTGGGTCTCCTGGGGCCCGAAGGGAATGGACAGCATGTGTGGTCTCTGGATGGCTTTGGCTGTCTGTGGGGTTTCCCCTGCGTCGTTTGCCCCGGGACCCTCCATCTGGAAGCAGGTGAGCTTTCAGGCTCAGGTGAGGCCTCCCAGTGGGGTGAGGCCCCAAGGCCGGGTGCCAGGGTCCCGAGCTCTTTGCCTCCAGCCTGCTTCTAGCCAAAAAGAAGCTGGCTCTCAGAGGCGGGCTTTTCTGGGAACTAATGTACAGACCAAGGTGTAAATAAACAGTTTGCTTTTCTTGCCTGACTTGGTGGTGAGCTTCTGTGGTGGGGACAGGAGGGTGGGGGAGGTACAGCGTGGTTCCAGCACTCCTGGGGAAGAGTGGGCCCTGCCGGGCGTGCCAGGGCATTTGGTGCTGTCCTCAGGGGGATGGGACACCCTGCAGATTCATCTCTCCCAAGGAGACACGGTGCAGACCTCAGAAGTTCCTGTAAGACCGCGGTTCCAGCCACTGGGCTATGAGGTTTGAAAAGTTTGTCCCTTTTCCAGCGAGGGCCTCCCAGGGGTCTCCGCTCACTCTGGTCCCTCTAATGAGGCCCAGCGCCATCTTCCTCCAGACCAGCCACCATGACTCCCCTGGGTCACAGGCCAAGCCCTCCACTCAAGCCTGGTTGCTCACTGACCTGCCAGCGCTGGTCCTGCCATGCCCTAGTGTCAGGGTGGCTCCAGGTTAGGGGCCCAGACCCCCGATGCCTACCCTCTGCTTCTTTACCTCTTCCCCTCGTTATTGTGGGATTCCAGGTGTCAAAGTGTTTCACAGGTCTCCCAGGCCCCGCTTCTGGAGGGGAAGCTGCCCTCCCTGTTGGCCAGACCTTTAGGACAGGCAGGACCAGGCCGCTGCACTTCCCCAGAAAGGCCTTGGCCACGGGTCTGCCAGGGCAGCAGGCGGCTCCTACTCGCTGGATTTACAAGCCCCCCCTCCTCCGCCCCCCGGGCTCCTGGGAAGTCGTCTTCCACACTGGGAGCTGTGGGTTCTCCTGGACCTTTGTTCCCTTCATCCCTCTAACGTGCCTTCTTTCCTTTCCAACTAGGGTTGCCAGATTCTGCAAATAAAAATACAGGAGACCCCGTGAAATTTTAATTTCAGAAATAAAATTGTTTTTAGTTGAAGTATGTCCCATGCAATACTAAAAAATTACTCGTTGTATATCTGAAATTCAAATTTAAGCAGGTGCCTTTTTTTTTTTTTTTTTTTTAAATCTGGTGACCCTATTTCCACCCCTCTCCAGGGCCCCTCTCTTGCCAGTCAGGTGCCTCCAGTTCCTGAGCGCTTGCCTTACAACCGTTTCAGAAACGGCTCCCTTCTCTCTTTGCCAGTACTTTCTTTGAAACAGACAGGTTCTGCCTTCCCCGCCCCAGCCACCCAGAAGCAACTGCTGGCGTTTCCAGAAGCTGCACCCCTTGTGGCCCGCCAGGGCTGTGCATAGAGACCCGGAGCCCTGAAAAGGACTGGGCGTGGAGTTAGCCTCAGACTCTAGCCAAGGATGTGGAGCACCACGGTGTCCTGGGGACCAGGGTGGGGACAGGGGCATTGCTGAAATACCCCAGTATTAACTTCTAATTTGCTGACCTTTTACAACAATCAAGCCATTAACCATTTTCCGTGATTCTGTGTTCATGGAAAGATTCCAAGACTTCAAATCAGAGACCCAGGCTTGGAGTCCTACTGCCTGGCTTGCACCTGTGTGATTGAGCAAGGCACTCACCTCTCTGAGTTTCACTTGCCCTGGCCTTCAAGCGAAGGAAACCCCAGTTCCTTCCATGAAGTCGTGATGAGGAGTAATAGACAGCATGTGCCCAGGTCCCAGACAGGGGTCTGGGAAGCACTTGCAGAATCAGAATCTGAATTTGGGGAGGTGTAAGACTCATCTTCCCAAAAAGTCTATTACCAAAATGTCTCCTCAGTTGTACTGGTTGTCGAGGTGGTCATAGAAACACACCGCAAACTGGGTGGCTTAAAACAACAGAAGCTTATTCCCTCACCCTTCTGGAGGCCAGGAGTCTTGAGATCAAGGTGTCAGCAGGGTGGGCTCCCTCTGGAGGCTCCGAGGGGAAACCTGTCCCCGGCCCCTCTCAGTCCTGGTGTTCCGTTGCTTGGGGGCCATGTCTTCACAGGGTCCTCTTCCCGCTGTGCATCTCCACGTCCCAGTTCCGCCTTTCTGACAAGGACACCAGACGTGGGATCAGGACCCACCCTAACTCAGTACGATCTCATCTTAACTTGGCTACATCTGCAAGCACCCTATTTTCATGTAGGGCTACCTGCAAGGCACTGCGGCTTAGGACTTCAACATGGCTGGTTGGGGGGTGCAATTCAATGAAAGTTCCGCGCTCTGGAGAGAGGTGACCCCTGCACTGCTATGTGTCTACAGGTTGTACTCCCTACACAGCTCTGCGCTCACTCACCAGCCTTGGGGAAATGACCTGACTGTAGCAGGTGGCATCCCCACGGCCCCCAGAGGCCACAGTTCTGCAAAGTGTTTCACTGTCAGATCCCACCAGCTTACCGTGCCCGCAAAATTTAGGGACATTTACAGTCATCAGGGACCAGGTCAGAGTCTCCTGCATGGGTCAAAAATACAGGGTCCGGCAGAAGTAAGGCCTGCTTGAGTGTGGTGGGTGGGATAATGATATGAGTGTAATAATTTATAGTTTTAATTTGAACATTCCACCTAAAATGTCATGTAGTGTGCTTGAGTGTGATATTGTTATGTTACAGAACTACATGCATGTGATTTTTGTTATCAAAGATTTTGTAACAGAAAAGGTGTGGTGTTTGTGCCAGACCCTGTGTAAGGGCACGAAATCACTCAACCGACTAACTTAATTTGCTGAGCAGCGCTGGGCACTGGTTCAGGAAAGACAGCAGACGCTTCTGTCCTGGGGGAAGAGGCGTGAGCCGAGGGAAAAGTCCAGAGAGCACTGGGAGCTGGGGACAAGGGGATGGAGGCCAGCTGGGGATCAGGGACAGCTTCCCCAAGGAAGGGTGCTCAGCAGAGCCCTGAAGGATTGTGGGAGTCAGAAACTCCACATGGGGGAAGCTCGTAGGGAGAGTACCTTTCGGTGCAGTGGCTGGAAGGTGGGACCAGTGAGGCAACATACAGCCTGGTGGGCTAAGGGTGGACCTCCTTCATCTGTTAAGCAAATGTTCCATCAGCAGCTAATAGACACCTGGTGTAGGGCTAGGTGCTGGGCTTGTGACTGTGAACAAAACGGACCCACTTCCCACAGTCATGACACAGGGAGCTTCTAGAATGCTGGATGGGAGACTGTCGATCCTGGCCGCACATTTGAACCACCTGGGGGCCTTTAAACCACACGCAAACAGGTGTACCTCAGAGCTACTGCAGACTTGGTCCCAGACTCTGGCAATAAGCCAGTGTCTCAGTAAAGCGCCCTGGCATCTTTCTGGTGGTGGAGGGTCATGCCTTCAATTTGTAAAAACATGACACCTGTGAAGCACAAAGGGCGAAGCGCAATAAGACAAGGTGTGCCCGTGTGTCTGGGGCCCGGCCCAGGGGTTTGAATTCGGATGGTAGGGCGGGGCTGGACACTGGGTGGTTTTTGTTTTTTGATTCAAAGTTCCCCAGGTGATTCCAGCTTGTAGCCAGGGGCTACACCCCGTGCATAAGCACTTCTGAAACCATTTGAGGAATCAAGGGAGACCCAACTGAGGACTGGGAGGAGAAAGAGGTGGCCAGGTGAGGGGGATTGGGGAGGACACGGGAGCAGAAGGCGCAAGGCCTTATGGAGAGCGGGGTGCGGTGACCGCTGCTGGGGAGCCGCCAGCTCGGAGTGGAGCTTCAGAGAACAGCAGAGGGACCCGGCAGGTTGCTGAGAGACCGAGGGAGAGACGAAGGCAGGCTGGACTCAGGTGAGACCTGCTTTGTTGTTGTTCTTTGCTGAGTGAGACGGGGAGTTGGAATCTCCAGGCTTTGGTGGTCACTTGGGCCAGGGAGCCTGGCGTCTCATGCCCTTCTGGGAGGGTCTGTCTCAGCCAACTAGAAGTGACTCCAGAAAGTAGCTAGACTACAGCCAAGAGTAGAAAAAGCTCTTCCTGCAGCTCCTCCTTTCAGGCCTCAGGGGCAGCAGGAGCAGCACCACTAGCCCTTGTCGGGTCCGGGACCCGTGGACAGCAGGAGGTTTTTGTTGGTCAGCAGGAGATGCTCAGTGAGGGTCTGGGCAGCTTCCCTTCCAGTCTGTCCACCTGGACGTCTGTGCTCTGATTTTCCAGCCCTGGGCCAGTGGGAATTGGCATCAGGCCTCCCTCTCTGAGCACCTCTCCCCTGCTTGGCCCGCAGCAGGTTACACTGAGTCAGTTCATGTTAGCTTACCAACTTAGGGCTCGCTGCGTGCTGGACAGTGTTCTACGTACTTGCCACGTGTGGCGTCATTTAATCCTCACGACATCCGCGAGGTGGGTGGTGGGAGCATCCTCATTTTACAGATGAAGACACTCAGCCACCACAGGCAACCTAACTAGCCACAAGTCTGCCAGGATTCAGAGGTGCCCCGGTGTGGGGAAGAATCAGGGCAGAACTCAACTGACCCACCCAAGCAGTGGGCTGCTCAGGGTGCGGAGAGGCTCCTAGGGGCTGGGAGACTTGGGGAGAAGGCAGCTGTGTGCTGAGCCCTGGAGCCTGCGTCAGCTCTCCGGGAGCAGAGGGCCTGGAGAGAGCAATGGTGTGGAAGGGGAATGCGTGCACCCTGTTTGCATGATGAGGAGCAGAGGCCCGGGAAGGATGGTGGTTCCATGGTGGTCAGCCTAGCAGGCTGGGCTGCACTCTAAGGTGGGCTAAGGGGTCAATAGTGCTCCAAGCTCGGGGGCAAGGTTATGGGCACTAGGGCCCAGGAAGTCTGGAGACAGCTTCAAGCCAGCCCTGCCTGGAACTAACCAGACAGCTGGGTTGGGGCTGCAGGAAATCCCCTCCCCCATCTCCTACTATCCCTGGTTTAGCCCTGGCTTTCACTTTGGGCTCCAGGACATTGGTGTGGCCTCTGGGCTTTAAAAAAATGTGGGTGCTTCTGAAAGGCCCAATTGCAGAGAGCAAAGGTGCTGGTCTGAGACTACTTCCTACAGCCTGTTTAATGGATGGCCGGTGGGACCCTCATCCCTGCGTTCTGGCCCAGCTGGCCCTCTCTGCTCCCACTCGGCTTTGCCAGTTTATCCAGCCTAGCAGGCTGCCCCAGACCAAACGCTGAGCTCTGCTGGTCTCTGGCAGCATCTGAGAGAGCCGTGTGTTAGGTCTGCTGGTGTGGAATGGGGGTGTTGTGAGTGTCGACTCTGGGGGCTGTCAGGGCCAGAAGGAGACCTGTTCCACTAGAGAGCCCTCACGAGGATCCTGTTTTTCTGAGGTGGGGGTGAAGACATACGAGACCCACCTCATCCTGTGTAGGATCTAGCCCCAGGGCTGAGCATCAGTTGGTGCCCACACTCAGTCACAGTCAATGAATGACAGCTGTGGGAGGGAGTGTCCAAAGACAGCCACCACTGACTTTCTCCCCGTGTGCAGGCCACTGCCTACTGAGAGGTGGCATTTACTTCCCCTCCCCTCGAATTTGGCTGGCCCTGTGACTATTTCAATAAATAGATACAAACACATCAGCTGTGACAGAAGTGACATCTGAGATTTCTCAAATCTGACCTTAAGTGGCCTGAAGGAAGCTCTGCTTCCTTCCTCTTGAAATGCACCTTCAGGGAAGCCCCAGCAGCCACATGGAGAACTGAGGTCCCAAGCCAACTGCCTCATCTAGGCTCCCAGCTAGCGTCAGCCATGTGGGTGAGGCCACGTCGGGCTTCCCAATGCCCTGGCCAACACCAGATGAAGCAGAACTGCCGGGTTACCCAGAGAGCCGTGAAAAACAGTAAGTTCTTATTTTAAGCCTCGATGTTTTACGATAGTTGGTTATACAGCAATAGATGCATGAAACACCAGGTCTTCAGCAGTTTCTTCTCTCCCCCAAAATGCATCTTTCTCATAAAGGGATCCGGCCAAGCAGGACCCACCTTGGGGAGTGACTTGGTTCAGAAGCCCTCCGACCTCAACCTGGTAGATGTCTAACTGTCCAGGAGCCCCTTGGTCAGCCCTGACTGTCCACGGCAGCGGGTCAGGTTCAGGGCAAGAGTCCCAAGGGCTGCAGCTGCTTAGCGGTGGTGCTCCCAGGACCTCCTGCCTTGTTTGGGGGCCTCTGAGGAGGCTGATTTCATTTAGCTCCTGCCCCACCCACCAGCGCTGCCCAGCCCTTTAACTTGCATGGCCACCTGTAAGCACTTGGTTAGGAGGGAGCACCCACGAGTGGAGAAGTCCAACAAGGTAACTGACAAACACTCAGGAGGGGACGAAAGAGAAAAATCGAGCTGCGCTGACCCTAACTGTGAAAAGCAAGCTTAATTTAAATGTCAGCAGATGTGGCCGTATGCTATTCCAAGAAGGTTTCAAGCTGTGTTTACTTTTTTCTATTAACGCAGCCTTAATCTAGAAGCTTTCATGCTGGCAAAGACCGTGAAACTTGACCAAAGGGGCGAGTGTCAAGTTACTACTACACCGGGGGAATAAGGGTCAAGCCAGCATTTCACTCCCCTGCTAACTTTAGCAGTGAGTACTGAAGAAAGTTGTTCAATTTTTAACTAATGCAGGGCTGCAGCTAATCACTAACTGACTCTCCCATTTTGTGGACGAGAAAACAGGTTAAATGCCTGCTGGGGGGCGCTGGGCACGGCCCCGGCCACATCCAGCATCTCAAAGGTTTGAACTATTCCTTGCAAACGACAGCGGCCTACAAACCCAGAACCAAAAGGTGCGTTAGCTCTGTGTAACCCATGCCCATGAACTGTTACTGCTATGTAACAAGTCACCCGCACAGTGCAGTGGCTGGCAACAAGAACAATTTATTTTCATGATTCCGTGCCAGTTCCTCTGCTGGGGACGCATGGAGCGGCACTCAGCCGAAGGGCAGCTGGGCAGGGAGGGCCAAGGTGGCCACACGTACATGTCTGGCAGGTGGTGCTGGCTTTCAGCTGGGAAACCCCTCATGACTTCTTGTCCCCCAGTAGCTAGACTGCCTCCCTTACACAGTGGCCTCAGGACAGGGTGCTAACACAGCAGGGGCAGCAGCCATCAGGTCTCTTGAGACCTAAGCTTCAGGATGTGCACACTGTCACTGGGACCACATTCTATTGGGCAAGGCCAGCCAGGTGGCCAGCCATACGCAAAGAGGAGAGAAATGGGCTCCACGTGTAGATGGGAAAAGCAGCAAAGAATCTGTGACTGCATTTAACCGACACCTCCAGAACTTCCTATCCTTCTTGATTTTTCTCCCTGCTACTTACCACTCTCTGATATGCTATATATTTTGATTATTTATTTACAAATGGAAGCGCATAAGGGCAGGGATTCATGCTCCTTAGCCGCTGCTATAGCCCCAACACCGAGAACAGGGTATGGCAAGTAGTAGGTGCTCAGTGAGGGTTTGTTGAAGGAAGGAACAACGGGAGACTCTTACCGCCGCCCCACATGAGGGTACTCATGGTCTGACTCTTGCGCACTGGGAGCTCTGTGCTCCAGAACCAAAGCATCTTTGTCAGTGCCAAAGCGCCACATTAAAAATGGTACACACACATTTAGAAAACAGAGGTTAGACCTCCCACTTACGGCTGCCTACTCCTGCAGGTAAGGACAACACCAGGCGCCTGGGCTGATCCCACTGATAAGTAGACCTGGACAGACCCCCAGGCACCCCCATCAGGGGGCGACCCAAGTGCAGCCCAGGGGTGGCCATGACTCATAGCAGGGGGGGTCAGAAAGCAAAGGATTCAAGAACTATCTCCATTGGGGGGTATTTTGTTAAAAACTGACTTTATTTTTTAGAGGTGGTTTAGGTACGTAGTGAAATTGAGTGGAGAGAGCGGAGAGTTCCCGTATTACCCACCCCCCACCACGCACCGCTCCCCCACTCTCTGCCTCCTGTGCCAGAGCTGTGCACCTGTTACAGCCGAGGAAGCGATCCACCTTGAAGGGCGTGGGAAATGCTCACCCCACAGCGGTGAGTGAGGGCAATCAGGACACCCTGGAATATACAAATATGAAAACGGGTCTGACTCTCCTGCGATTAAAAAAAAAAACATTATGTGCCACTGAAAAGGAAGAAATATTGCCAATGAAATGTACGACTCCGTCACCTGTGATCAGTTGTCACCTTGACTTCTAATTTAAAATGTGAGAGGAACATGCACCTCAGAACGAATGGGTTGCAGTGTGTTTTATACACACAAGAAGCAGGCACTGCGCTCTGTCCAGTGGTGCGATTCCGCGTCCTCTGAACCCTCCGATTCAAAAGTGGTTTTTGCAAACTTCCCTGTTTCTTGAACAAATGGCGTTGGTTGGGAAAACTGGATATCCACACACAGAAGGTGAAGGTGGATGCTTACTTACCCCATGTATAGCAATTACCTCAAAGTGGGTTAAAGGCCTAAACATAAGACCTGAATTGATATCTCTTAGGAAGAAAGAATAGCGGGAAAGTTTCTTGACATTGGATTTGGCTGTGGTTTCTTGGATATGACACCAAAGGCACAGGCAACAAAAGCAAAAATAGACAAATGAGACCACACCAACCTTAAAACTTTTGCGGAGGAAAGGAAACAATTAACAGTAAAAGAATGCCACCTGTAGAGTGGGAGAATGCACCTGCACCATGTAACGCATAAGCGCCGAGGATCCAGGGTATATAAAGAACTCCTGCAACCCCAAAATAAAAAAAAAAATCTAGATTTTTTAAAAAATTGGCAAGGGACTTGAACAGACTTCTCCAAAGAAGATTTCCAAATGGCCAGCCAGCTATGAAAAGATGCTCTCCATCTCTAACCAGGGAAATGCAACCCAAGCACAACGAGATACTGCCTCACACCCCTTAGAACGGTCCTCAAGCAACAGCAGCAGCGAGAACAAGCGCTGGCCTGAAGGTGGAGGAACTGGGACCTTGTGCACTGTCGGTGGGAGTGTGAAGTGGAGCAGCCACTGTGGAAAACAGTATGGAGGTCCCTCAAAAACTTATAAATAGAACTACCATATGACCCAACAACCCTACTTTTGGGTGTGTATCCAAAAGATTTGAAGACAGGATCTCAGGATATTTGCACACCCGTGTTCATTGCAGCATTGCTCACGGGAGCCGAGAGGTGGAAGTAAATGCAACACCCGCTGTGGGGTGCGTGGGGAAGGAAGCACGCAGCGGAATGTCATTGGGCCTTGAAATCATGGCATGTGACCACCTGGGCCAGCCTGGAAGACATGATGCTCAGTGACATTATGCCAGTCACAAAAAGACAAATTCTGTGTGGTTCCACTTATATGAGGTACTCTGAGGAGTCAAACTCCTAAAAGCAGAAAGTAGATTGGGGGTGGCCAGGGGCTGGATGTAGAGGGGAGCCAGGAGCTGCTGTCACTTGGGTATCAAGTTTCAGTTTTGCAAGATGGAAAGTTCCAGAGCTCTGTTGCTCTGCAATGTGCATAGAGTTAACACTACTATGCTGTACATTTAAAAATAGTGAAAACGGTAAATTTTATGTGTTTTTCACCACACACGAAAATAGCTTTCCTGAGTTTTCCCAAAGCACCACAATCTATACTTTTTAAAAAGTTCTACAAATAAGGATGAATGGCTGTGACAGTGGCAGGGTGGGCAGTGGCCCAACCGGTCTGGTTTGTGTCCCCTTCCTGGCTGCGGTGCCCAGGAGGCAGGGCCCAGAAGAAGGTTTGCAGCTGGCCCCGCCCACCCTGAGAGGGGGGCTTTCCCTCTCCGACCCATCCGCGCGCACCTCTACTAGAACTGAGGCTGTGGCCAGGGGTCAAACCAGGACAGGGGGACCTAACTTCCTGTTCTTTGCTAATCTAAAGAAAATCTACACAAATATACAGTATCATAACAAGCATTCATATTTTCACTATTTCAGTGTTTTGTCTCTTAAAACGAAACCATTATCAATGAAGTCCCCTATCTAGTCTCCTTTATTGCTTTTTACTTATTCCCTACTTTGTTTTTCCTTTTACTTTAATAAATGGCATGTATCCTGTGGTTGTCCTACATCCTGCTTTTTAAAATCACCTGTGCTTGCTTTTCTGCTCTGTGCTGATCGCCATTCTTCTGAATCTAGATCATTCCTTTAAATGGTGACCTACTGCTTCAAGGTGTGGACAGACTCAGGTTCTTCCATTCAGGTCACCTCTAGTTGTTCACTCCCCCTGGCACTGTCGTCAGGAATATCTCGGAGGGGTCTCCTTGTGCGCCCACATGGGATCTTCCTGGGCAAAGCCGTCTTGTCTAAGAGGGTATTTATTCGGAGTCTCGTGCACAAGGCCAGTGCCCGGGGTTGAAGGGCATGGCAGAGGGAAAGCAGCCCAGGGAGGGCCCCTCCTCCGTGCGGGGTCAGTGAGGAAGGGTCACCTTCCCTGACCCCTGCGGCCTGGCCCCCATCCCTCCCGAATCCCCGCACCTTTCTCAGAGAACTAGACCCGTTCATGCTCGCACCCTTCTTCTTGTCCTCTTGTCTCCCCATCTACTTGGCCTTAGCTTGCACTGCTCGCGTAACCTGCGGACTGCATGGAAATGACCCGGCCAAGGTCACACAGCGGCTCACGGAGCTGGCAGAGACGCCAGTGCGGACAGACGCCGGGCCCTAGCTCTTTGGGGTCCGTGGCCGCCGCGGAAGCGCTGTGGTAGCAAGCACCAGTCTTGGGCTCTCGGTCTCATCTCAGGCTCCCTGCGGATGCCGTGCCCCTAGGGGCGCTGGCGGCAGGGTGATGCCCGCCGGGGCTCTCAAGCACTATGGGTTCGGACCCCACCACCAGCAGGATGTGGGGCCCGGCTTTGACTTTAGTGGGAAGGAAAGGGGGTTCCCGACAGGCGGGTCTGGAGGGGCGGGCAGCCGGGGCGGGACCAGAGGCGGGGCATCACCCCTCTAGCGTCTGCGCCACCTCCCTTCCACTGAGAGTTTCCAGCGCTTGTTTGGCTGTCAGGCGCGGTGGCCAAGTGGTAAGGCGTCGGTCTCGTAAACCGAAGATCGCGGGTTCGAACCCCGTCCGTGCCTGGTCCTTGAGGTTGGGGCTTGGCAGCGGTGCCGTAGTGTCGTCATATGTGCTTTCCCCACCTTCTGCTACTTGGCTTTTTGTTTTTTTACTTTTCGGATTTGTTCAGGCGTTCTCCAGTCTCTCCCCTACCCAGACTCCGGGATCAGACAGCACTGTAGCTTCTCCCGGCAGCTCCCCTTCCCCAGCCGCACTGCACAGGGCAGACCTGTCTGGGATCCCTGCGTTACCGGTAGTGACACTGACGCCCCAGGTGAATGGCTTGCATTAGGCAGTGCGGTAGCTAGCGGGGGTGGGGGGTGGGGGGTGGAGTCCGGTGTCCGGTCCGTACTCGTTTCGCAGGTCTTGAGGGTGGGAGGACTTCCTAGAAAGGGCGTTTGAGTTTCTGGAGATGTTTTGTAGTTTCCATTTGGTCCTTGAAAGGTGAGTTACCCACACCATGCTTGCCCCTGCCTTTTCGTCCAGGTCAGGAAGCCAACAATGTTTAGCTAGCTGGTGGGCGCTTATTCCTCTCCCAGCCCTTGTGAACAGGAGCCTTTGAGTCTGGCCTCTAGCCAGCTGTGGCATTCCCCAAGTCAGCTCCAGGATAAGCTGCCCGATTCAACATGACATTATGTTGAGTGCCTCCCATTCCTGCTACACTCCAGCCTGTCTGTTCCCTTCTTCAACTGGGACACTCAGCACTGAAAATACTGCTGCACATGTAATCTCATTAAGGGAACTTAACCTCCCTCATTCTATATTCCATACTTCTGTTAATGTGACCATAGTCACATTACCTTTCTGGAGGCTGCGTCGTACAGGTCACCACAGGGAGCTTCAGGAGGACTGAAAGTCAGCAGAGTCTCTTTGGAACGGTGTCTAAGGTTATCAGCAGATAGGATGTGGGGCTCAAGCAGCAGGGAAATATATCGATTGTTTCCTTAAGGTTCCCATAAATGGGAGAGATGCTCTTGGCTTTTGAAGGGAATGCTGAGCTAGGGTGTCACTGTTATCATGGAATTGTCACTAAATGCAAATGAAGGCAGATTCTCAATATCCAAGGATAGGGAGGGGAAATGTCCTGAACCATTATTGGATATTGCCTCAAGTCCTATGCTCTAATTTGGATGACTGATCCTCAGAACTCTGAGGCTGGGCACTGGGTTTCTGGCAGTAGCTGGAGGGGAGAGTTCCGCTCCAGGAGATGAGGGGCCTGAGCCAAGCCAGAGTCAATAAAAGAGGAGCAAGGTCCAGAAGAAGTCAGCATACACATGTTGGGGAAATATGGGCCCCCAAAGGTAAAGGGCCAGAGGTAAGGGTCAAGTATGGGTCCCAGGCCCTGGGTGGTCGGATACAAGCACCATAGTGAACAGGGGAGCAGAGAGGTCTTGTGATGACCTTGTAGGCCTTTGGCACCAACGCTCACCCCTGTGGGGCTGGAGGTAGGCTAGTGGCCTTCAAGGGCAAGGGCAGAAGCAGAAGGAGACTCCTGTGTTGGGTTCCTTGCACAACCTCTATTGAACCACTTACATGCTCTGGAGTTCAGCTTCCTCGGTTGCAAACTTCAAAAGTTGAAGGTGTTTCCTAAGTGCCTTGTGGCCTGAAATTCTACATTTCTACCTCAGACCCTGGGCCTTGGACAAGCAAAGGGACCTGGAGCTGTACCACCCATCTCACTCACGGGTGCCAAACTGGCGTGTCATATAGCCCCCATCACAGTGGGGCTTGGGCATTGCCGCTTCATGACGGGATCTCTGTGACCCTGGCTCCCCATCCAGAGAGTTACAGTCAGTGCTCCCTGACAGGCAGAATGAGAGCTGTAGAGGCCCTGCCTTCTGCCAGTTTTCCCTGGCTCAGGCTGCCCCCATGGCTCCCCCCAGGGTCCAGGACAGAACACAGGGCCTCTGGTACTGCAGTTGGAGAGCCACAGAGGCAGGCACAGCCATTGTGGGCAGCCAAAACCTCCAGGGTGTTTTTGAAAATATAAACTACTTTAGGTCAGGCCTCTTCCTTCCTGGGAGTGAATATTATTGAACCCAGAAGCAGAATTTGGCAAGTACATACAATTTGCCTCATGCTGTGAGTTTCAGCCCAGTATTCCATCCCGGAGAAATACATTTTTAAGTCTTTTGTTTTACCATGACATCTATTCAAAAGCCACTCAAATCAAGTGAATGTCTCAATTATAAGAACACCAACCAGGTCAGGGAACTTTGCAGACACCCCAGGAGCCTCTTTCATTTGTGCCCCTCCCCAGTCACACTCCCCAGAACCAGAATTAGCCATGCCCCCTGGTTTTATACTAATCACTCCTCACATTTTTACTCATCACCTAATTGATGAGCATCTGCTCATCTTTACACCTGTTGTTTAACTTTGCTCACTTTGAAAACTGATATATCTTTCAAGCTTTTTTGTTTCAATCACTAGGATTCTCTTCCCTTTTATCTCCTTGCAGCGTATCTGTGAGGAACCTGGCCCGTCTGACCTGTACAGTTTCCCACAATCTAGACTTTGCTCCCTGCAGCTCTTGGTGCAGCTCAATCAGCTCCTCTGTCCTCGGCATTTCCTGCAAATGAGCAGCTAGATCAGACACTGGAGCAGAGTCAGGTTCAATCTCTCTGAAAAGACTCAGGACTTGTCTCCCCTGAGAAACCTCTGAATCCTCCAGGTAATGAGTCAGCTTCTTGTCTGGGACCCCTCTGGGTGTCTCACATCATAGCTGGGAGGCACGCGGGGCTGGGGCAGTGTCTCACTGAGGTCTGTGTTTCCAGGACCTGGTACAGAGACACAGAGAGGTCCCTACTTGAAAGCTTGAGGAAGTCTTCCCTGAGGAGGTGACATCTCATCTGGGCTTGGGAGGATGAGCAGGAATTTGCCCAAACACCACTAGATTTGGGTATTTCTGCCTTCCTTCAATCATCTTTTTGTAAAAGAGTTTTTTTTACAAAAAGATTTTATGTATCTATTTTTAGAGAGCAGGAAAAGGAGGGAGAAAGAGAGGGAGAGAAACATGGATCAGCTGCCTCTCGTGCGCCCCCAACAGTCAGGGCTCAGTCACCTTTGACACTGAAATATCATGACCTAGGTCACAGCTAAGCAGGCAAGGGTGCTTTCCTTTCTCCCGTGGACTTTCTAATGTTGCACATAAAATGGAATTTTGAATTAGGAAACAGATGCTCACTCTCTGTAAATAGTTTTATTAGCAAACCCTGAAGGTCCAAACCCATCCTTCCGGACAAAAGTTACCGACTAGGAACAGAAATAATCCAACCCTCTCACGTCACAACCACAGAAACAGGCAATGGAAAGGAAGTGGTTTGTTCAAGGTCATCCAGAAGCTCTACCTTTATCACACAGATTAAGCTCTTCCTCAGGACCAAGGAGCACAGATCTGTTTGGGAAGGTCATCTTCATTATTCCTTGATGGCCCATGTCTTTGCCAGCCTGTGAGCTAAGAGCCACTTCACTTGTCCACTGTGATCGATAGGAGGAGCACATAGTGACCGAAGCCACCAGGCCTGACCACAGTGCTCGGGCCGTAGAGGCAGGGGAGGGACCCAGGTTAGACTCCTCAGGAGGCAGACGCCTAGTTTTTCTGGACCAAGTGCCCACTGAAGGCCTTTCAGTGAACGCTGAGTGAGATGGTGACTGTGGGCCAATGGGGCTCCGTGTGACCTGACCTCCCAGGAGTGGCCCACCACCCGCCTCCTCTGCACCTCCCACCATGCAGAAAAACTGATTCCAGTTCTGCCTTAGCCTTGCTGAAATATTATTACCCCTGGAAAGAATGAGCTGCTTTCTGGAGAATTTACCTCCCTGTGGCTGCTTACGTGCAAGAGAGGTGCCTTTTCAAGTAACCTAGGTAGATAAAGGGACTCTTTACGCTGGCTGAAATATGAAGGTCACCAACAAAGGCAGAACTTCAAAAACTTCTCTTCCTGCATTTGTGAAATAGTCAAGCTGGAGGAATCGCAGGAAAATCACATACCAGTTTTGCCAGTGACGAAACAAAGGCCCAGAGGCAGCGATAAGTTATCAAAGGCTGCAGAGGAGCCCAGAGCTGAAACCGGCTCCAAACCTTGATAAGACCAGCGATACGATACCAAGTGACCTTTCTGCAGCGAAGATGCCATTCCAGGCATGTCTTTCCCCTGAGCTCTGGGGCCTCGCCCTCTCTCCTGGCCACCTGGGCCCAGAGACACGAAATCCCTATGAGTTGCCATTTGAGCAAAACTGGCTGAGAAAATGAAGCCCACGAATTCCACGTACAAGAGACTCCAGGTCACTTGCAGCCCTTTCCTCCCTCTAGTTACCAGGACCCCTGCATCAGAGCTCTTTCTGACTGACAGCAGGAAGCTGAAGAGAAGCCAGCATAGCCGTGCCTAGAGAGGTGGCATCTGATAGGCTGGAGGGTCCCAAGGAGGAAGCGGAGTGGAAAGGGCACAGACCCCGGGTGAATCATTTCAAATCTCCAAGCCCAGTTTCTGTCGCAGTCAAACGGGGGGTCCCCTCCCTTCCACTCCATGGCACTTGGTTGTGTTGCTAGAGCTACAGCAGGTGTTCCTTGTGAGCAGAGGATCAGTATTGTACTGTGGTGCTGACTTTTAATACCTCCAACATTTTGGGCACTGGAGGCCACTGTGAATGTTGAGCCCTTGGTGGGATGTGGCCACCGCCTGAGAGGAGACTGGTGAAATCAACAGGTGTCGCAGAGAGTGTCTCTGTCTGTGGGACTCAGGCCCCAGGGGGCTGTGGGCAGGGTCTGGGGCAGCCAGTCCCAGCCAGTCCCAACCAGTCATGGCAAAGCTGGGTTCTCAGCAAATACTTACCGAGTGTGCGTTATGTGCCAGGCACGGGGATACAGGAGTGCACTTTAGAGGCAAAATTCCTATCCCTGCGGAGCTTGCGTTCTGGGAGTTGGAGGCAGAGATCAGTGGCAGGGAGACAGACGTATTCGAATGTGTAAAATATGTGGCATGTTAGAGGGGACAAGGGCTGTGGAAGGGAAAAAACATCTGGGTTGGGGAATAAGACACGATGGGGCAGGGGGCTGCAATTTAAAACAGGGCAGGCAGGGAAAGCCTCGGGAAGAATCCGGAATAAGGGGAGCCAGAGAATAAGGTCTGTGACTCCAGCTCCATGGGATTTTGTCCCCAAGGCTCGTTGATCCCTTCCAGCCACAGAGATGGATGTGTGCGGCACTCTGGCAGGGTGGCTGGGACATTAAGATCGTCCACGTCACCCCACGCCTGGACCAGGGGCTCTGAAACCCGCTTGCTAAGGAGCCCGACTCCTGAGGGCGTTTGTAAGGGACAAACAGGACAGAAGCCATGGGGCCATTGGGAGAGGTGTACCACACTGTGGGAGGGGCAAACGTGGCCTGAGAGAGAGGGCTGGAAAGGGCACTAGACCAGGAGGGGTTGGGTGAGGAGGGGCTGGTCGCAGACCTGCACTTGTTGTGCTAAGTGGTCCCGGCAAGTAATTTCACCTATAAAATGTGGGTTACACCAGTGCCTACATCTAGTGTGAGAGTGTAAGGGGAAGCTCTTAGAAACAGTCTTGGCACCTAGAAATTTCTCTCCGAGAGCCGTCATCGTCAGGGCCTCTTCCCTACAGCAGCATTTTTCAAATTCCAGGAGGATGGATCATGAAATAAATTTAACAGCTTGCAAGCAGCAATTTTTTAATGGAACAGAGTAGGATGGCACAAACATGCTTGCATGCATGTATGTTCATGTGGACACGTGTGCATACATGTACAGGTTTCCTACCACAGGCCATCACTGGAAGTTAGAAGGCCCGTGTTCTAAAGCAGTGTTTCTCTGAAGGTGGTCATGAGGAGTATTTTTTTCTAACTTTAGTAATGTGCGTGAGATTACCATTTTTACCACATTAGAATACCACTTGTGCTATTTACTAAATACTTGCCTCTGAGTTGGCTTACTTTAACCATTTTAGCCACATCATAACAATAATATTCATGAAACTTACATTTAAAAAATATATATATATATGGCCCTGGCTGGTGTGGCTCAGTGGATTGAGCACCGGCCTAAGAACCGAAAAGTCATCAGTTTGATCCCCGGTCAGGCCACACACCTGGGTCGCAGGCCAGGTCCCCAGCTGGGGGGTGGGGTGTGAGAGGCAACTGATCGATATTTCACACACTGATGTTTCTTTCCCTCTCTTTCTCCTTCCCTTCCCCTTACTCTCTACATAAATCAAACCTTTAAATATATACACACATATATATATGTATATTTATAGTTTTATACCACACATTAGGAAACACTGGTGGCAAGAAGTGTGATTGTGAAAGCACCTCCTCAAAGGAAAGCTGGAGCCCAGTAGCTCTGTGAGACGTGAATGAGTCCCAAACCCTCAGACTCCCTTTCTGGCCCCCGCCCCCGAGAGAGGCCCAGTCCCACTGCCCGGCTTTCTGAGTTCTTGTAATCAGCCTTTCCACGGCGATCACCTCAAGAAGCAAGGTACAGGCCCCGTCTGCTTGTGGACTGGCTCAGGAGCTTTTCTGGGCTGTAAGCCCCAGAGGCAGCGGCCAGGGCCCCAGTGTCTGCCTTTCCCCTGCGGGCTGTGTCCTGCCATCGCACAAAGTTTGCAGAATTTCCTTTCTTGTCCAGTTTTGATTCCATTGATGGGATTAGGTGCCCCCCACCGCGTGCCCTTTGATGTGGTCAGGGGGTACGTAGCAGGGAGATTTCAAGCTCAGGGAGCAAATCTTAATCTGCTGCAGGCTTCTCTGGGATCAAGCGCTGGGGTAAAGCCATTACAGCCCTGCCCTTTCATCCCCCCAGGACACCCGCTCCTCCAGGCTCCTCGAGTCTTAGGGATCCAAAGGGTTTGTCAGATTGAGAGAGAGCAATAAAAGGGGAAGAGAAAGCAGAGCTCGGACCCCAGGCCCCCTCCAGCCCCGGCAGCATCACCAGCAATGTCAGGGCATCTTCTTCTTTCTTCCTTTCTAATCCTGGGCTCCCACAAAACGGGGATTACAGGGGCTTGGGGCCAGCGGCCCGCCCTGTCCCAGCACTGAGCACCTCTGCCCTCCCTCCCTCCCTCCTGGAGCCACTCTGTCCTGGGAGCACCTGATCCTGCACATCTGTCTGTTGTCCTGTCCTCAGATCTCCATGTGGGGGTGCGTGGGGAGCTGGCAAATTAAGCACAGAAACCTCTCAGCCCTCATAGCAGTTAGGTTAGGAGGCATGATCTATCTGGACTGGTGAGGCCAGAAACATAGCAATATCTGTGTCAGGCCACAAGCAGGTATGTCTCATCATTTTAACTTAGATCTGACTCAAGGGCTCTATCTGAAGGGGGCGGGGAGCTCATTCTCAGTCTTTATTCGGGCTTCTCCTGCACTCTGTCTTTCACGGTCCCTGGAGTCCCGGCCATCCTGAGGATGGGGGTGGTGGCCCGAGGCCTTCGGCTGCTCCACACTGGTCTCAGATGAGGCAGGCAGTTACTCAGGGACTACAGCCTGGTCTCCAGAGTGCGACAGCAGGTCCTCACAAAAGGGGATCCCACTCACCTCTGACCCGTCTCTAATCTTGGTAAAGCGCCCCTCCCTCACAGCCCTTCTGTACCGCCTCTCTTCCCCAGAGTCCCGCCGACGGAGCTCAGTTTTTCGTTTAGAAAGCACAGCCAGGGAGAGAGGTTGTCCGCAGGTGACCGGGACCGGATGGAAAACACACACTTAACATCTTAAGAAAGCATGCCACAGAGTACTGTGCTGTGCGTTTTACATTCATCTCGTTGGTCTGCCACCAAAGCCCCGCTGAGGGGCCTGGCCAGCTCTGGGTTCCAGATGGGGAGGTTGAGGCTAGCTAGCTGCGCCAGCGCGCCCCTGGGGCGGGACACGGCCCAGGAGCGGAGCGGCCGGCAGGGGGCTCTCGGCTCTGGCCTTCCAGTGAGGAAGCACGGGCAGTGGCTGGGACCGGTCAGAGGAGGAAAGGGGAAAATTACTGGATATCGGGGGCGGGAAGGGCTGCACGACTGGGTGGAAGGCACTGGAGACTGCTGAGTCCGGACTCGATCCCGGGGGCGGTTAGAGCAGCCGGAGAGTAGGCGCCAAGGCCACCCCAAACCCCCGCCTGAGTGTCCTCCACTGTGCCGCAGGCTGGAGAGGGATGCGGGCGCGGGCGCCGCAGGCTGGAGCTGGATGCGGGTGCGGGCGCCGCAGGCAGGAGCGGGTGGCGCCACCGAGGGGCGGGCGGAGGGCGGGCCGGGGCGGGGCGCAGTCCTTTTGACTCCCAGAGGCGGTGCAGGCGGGCGCTGGCCGCGTCTGTCCTCCGGGAGCTGCCGGGCGCGGAGCCTTCTTGATGTGTCACCAGCACGTGGAGCCAGCTCCGGGAGATCGAGCGAACGGGCAGAACTCACCCAACTTTCGAGGGGTCTCGGCACCTCGCTCCTCTCCCTGCTGCGCCGGGCTGCTGCTTCTTAGGGCAGGGGTGGCGACCGCCCCTAGGTCCCAGGCAGGTTGAGCGGGGAGCTCGCCCGGCGCGCGCGTGTGGGGCGTCCGGGACGTCGGGGCACAGGGCCCGGCTCGCAGCGACTTCTCCGGCCCCCGGGGGCGGTGCGGCCCAGCTCGGCCCCGGCCCTGCGCCCCGCGGATCTGAGCGCAGGTAACTGAGGCGGTTTGGAACTGGGCCTCGCGGTCGCGGCTTGGGATCTTGGCGAAGTTTCTGGTGTAACTCTGGCGCTCCCTTGGCATGGGGAAAGCCTAGGTCTCCACGCCTCTAGCCCGGTCCTCTTGGCCTGCGCCAGGGCGGCTGGGGGTGGCCTGGAAGCTGCCCCATGCCGAGCGTCGTGTAACCCTTCCAGGGTTGATTTCGGAGCCCGGCGGGCCGAGATCGGGTGGGGCGGGTGCCTTCTTTGGGGGATGCCGCTCGGAGGAAACCGGGAGCCTCCGCCGAGCAGCGCGCGGAAAGCGGGCGGCCGGCCCCGACCCGAGGGAGACCATCCCATCCTGCGCGTCCGCACTCCGAACTCCGAGATGTGTGGGGGTTGAGGGCTGGGTCTTTGTGGGCGAGATGAGAGTGTCAGATCAACTGGCCTACAAAGTCCCAGTTCTCGGCTCCCGGGACCAGCGGCAGCTCCGAACTCCTGGCCCGCGCGAGCTGAGCGCCCAGGCGCGGACAAGGACTCTGGCCAGGCCGCCACCTCCCGGGCCCACGCTCTAGGAGGTGGCAAGGCGCGCTCGCTGCGGGCTCCGTGCGGAGATTCGAGGGATCCCTGTGCTTCCCAGGAGCAAAGGGAATGCGCTCGGAAATTTGTGTCCGTGACTATGTGCGATCTGTGTCCTCCGAGTGGAGGGAGACTCCCCGCCGGGGCAGAGCAGGAGCAAGAGCAGCGAGACGGTTCCCTTCTCCCGAACGGGCCAAGCCCGTTCGCCAAGCAGGGCCCACCCTGCCGCGCATTCCAGGGCGGCAACCTTGAGCTTGGTGGTGAGGAGAGCCTCGCAATTTCTAGAGTTGCTCCTGGAGAGATGGGATGGGATGCGGAGGTTTAGCCCCTGTGGACCAGGAAGCCCCTGGCCCTCTCTGCGAGCCCCTCCCCCACCCACCACGATTTTGTTTTAAAGATGCATCTTTATGGGTATGTTCCTAATGGCTGGTCTTTTATTCCCTGGCATATACCACATAATGCGGACCCACCCGAAGTCCTCTTCAAGGTTTATGCTGAGATTCCTTTCTAAAACCCTCTGTCGGTAACTGCTTTTATACCTCCTGCTCCAAAGAAAACCCCCACCAACCGCTGAAACCTTGGGTGTGCTTGGTGTTGGGACTGTTATTTATTTTGCATTGTGTTTTGGCTGTCTTGGCAGTGGGGGCCTTAGGAAAACATTTGGGAACATGCAGTGAGGTGACCTGATCCGAACGAGGGCACGTTGACAAAACAGCGCACCGGGTTTCCCTTCTTCCTGGCGTTGGAAAACAGGAGGAGGGAGAGGGGGAACTAGCCTACCCAGCCTGGCCCACCTCTCTTAAAGCTGTGCAAGGACCCATTCCGGAAGGTTTTTCCACAGGCTTCCCTGACTTCTGTGGGTTAGTGTAGAGTACAGCTTACAGAAGCCCTTCGATGCCTCTGTCCCGAATTGGGTGGCCATGTGGGGGCCTGAACTGAGGGGTGAGGAGGGGAGCCACATGGTCTGTGGGGTCACTGAGGCAGGGATTGGGTGTGAGGACGGGAAGAGGGCACAGCCCCACCCCCTGAGGTCAGCCCAGGGGCTTTTCAGTGTGAGCTTCATCCTGGTCAGAACGTGCAGACTCCAGGGCTGTGGAGCGAGGAATTTCTTTGGCGCGTACCTAGATGTACGTGTATCCTGACCGGTTCTCAGTTCGAGGGCAAAATCGTCCAGCAGTGGACCAGGGGAGCTTCAAAGCGGAGGCCTTGCTCTAATTAAGAAAAATGCTCTCTTTGGAATACTGAATCCGTTTGGGAAAACGAAGTTCTCTCTTTCAGGCCATGCCTCTCCCAGCCCCGGGATCAATATCTTAAAGTAAATGAAGTGGAAATCTCCAGGATACCCCGTGGTCATACAACACCCACAGGACTGGGCTGGAGCAGTGAGATGCAGAAAAGCAGGCAGAGGTGGCTGCTTCACAGATACCTTTTGAGGGGACAGGTCTGGGGATGAGGCACATAAATCTCTGGAAATAAGGCACAAGGAGCCTGGCAGAGCCCCTGGCCTGGTCCAGGTGGCAGGCAACTTCCCTGAAGGCTGTGCCCCATCCTCTGGGGCTGACCAGAGCTTTAGGGATTTTTAGGAAATGGCTTGGTACTTCATTTCTGTGGGGTGACTGATTAGTTTTTTTTCCTTCTTGGGATTTTTCCTTTGCAAAATGTGATTGAATCAGCTACGCAGCGGGCTGGCTTGGCCTCCAGCAGCTGATTTGTTCTTTGACCTAAGCCGTTGTGTTTAAGAATTGTGTTTTAGTTGAGAGCTTTTTGATTTTGCTGTCCCTTTTGAATTCGCATAGTTTCCTGGAGCAGATGCCTCCTTCCTTCCCTCCCCCCCCAACCCCACCCCCACCCTGATCCATTCCTCTGAGTTGGGCACCTCTAGGTCCTGTGAAGCCAGACTCATTTGCCCTGGAAACAGCTTCAGGAAGCGGCTAAATGCAAGGTGGAAAGCTCATGGGAGGGAAGGATTTTAGCCAGACCCTCGGGGAGACCCACGGAGGACTCCCGAAATCCAGCGGGACTCCCAGCTCTGCCTGCTTGCATTCCCTCAACTCTTAAGTAAATTGCAACCTGGTGAATAATTAACCTCACCCTTGTAGCTATGTGGATTTTTTTTTCAGGAAAATAAAATCCCAACCTACGAAAGATTAGAGATCAATTTTTGTCTAGGAGGATTGGATTGGCAAAGGAGGTATTGGGAGAAGCCAACCCTTTCATCTCCACCCCTAAGTCTTAGTAACTCCAGAAATTCTGATACTAAAAAACCCCTCCGGTATCATTGGTGGCCCTTGGGGGCTGGGTGAGGAAGAGGGGGTGCTCTGAGCCAAGTCCCCAGATCTCCCTCAACGCCTCGTTGCCCAAAGCCGAGCTGTCTGAGCCCTCTGCGCCAGTCAGGATTCAATCCTGTCCCTCCGTTGGTGTAGCGACAGCTTGCCCCTCATCCCTGCGCGGAGCTGGTTCTGCTGCCAGGCCAGTGCGCTGCTCTCTGTGCGGGATGGTAAATATTTGGCCTGTCTCAGTTCTTTTAGACGGAAGAACAGTGCTCCTAATCGGTGACAGGTCTATGAAAGAGCTGTCAGAAGCAAGGGATCAGTTTGGACTCCATGAAGGGTTTTTCTCGAAGCAGCCCAGGGTGAGGGCTGTGAAGGCGGAGTTTGGGTCCAGATGTGCTGGAGCTGGGAGTCCTGACTGCCCCTCGCCAGCTGGGGGGCCTTTGACAAGTACCTTCTCTGTGCCCATTTCTCCCCTGGTGAACGAGGGTTACGATGCCTACCTGGTAAGCTTGTGGTGAGGCTCATATGAAAAATGTAGGCACGGTGCCTGGCACCCAACAGTCGGCCTTAGACGGGTTGTCCTCTCCTCAGCTGTTTTATTTAGAGTTGGCCCGTGTGTACGTGCTGGTTGAGAAGGGTGCAGAGCGATTGAGACCTCCGGCTCGCAAGTCTCTCTTGCTTGCTAGCGTGTGGCCTTGGGCAAGGTACCTCACCCACTAGCAACAGCAGCTTTGTAACCGGAAGTCTGGGATAACCCCCGGGAACCCCTTCCCCTGCCTGAGTCTCAGTCCTCTGTTTTTATTGTCCACCAACCATGTGCCAGGGACTGGGCCAGGCCGGGGTTCCAACCTAGGGAAGGCAGGCATGGCCTCTCGCTGCCCACTCTCATTGGTACCCCGGCTCTGAGAGCAGATGAGGAGTATTGTGAGTCCTCTTGTGGTAGCTGAGGCTGAGACTCAGGGGGCAGAGGCTCCCCCAGGACCTCATAGCTGCTTTGGTGCCCCCAGAACCTGATGCCCAGCCTTCTGGGTGCAGCAGGGCCTCCCAGGTTGGGAGCCAGCAAGCTTGAGCTATGGAACAGGTAGGCGAATGGGCCTAGATTAGCCCTGGGAGTGCAGATGTGGCCACCTTGCGCATCTGCTCTGCGGTACAGCCCACCTGAAGGGCCTGAAGACTGGTTCTGACTGTGAGCACATTTCCAGAAAGGTCTCCAGGAGAGGTGAATTGCCATAGCTACTCTTGGCTTGCTTGCTCATTGACCCAGTGGGCAAGCTCAACGCCACTCCAGTGGGACCAGTCAAGCAGGGTAAGAAATCGAAGGAAATAATTTGATATTCCAAAAAAATACTGAAGAGCAGTCGTCATGGAAAAAAATCAGAATTTCACTGGACTTCCTTATACTTTTTTATGGCTCAATGATGTTTTTATTTGGGATTTCAAACTGGAGGTGGAGATAGGCCACAGTCTTCTCAGCGCCGTGGAGCCTTTGTGCTCTAACTGGCCCCGGCAGACACAGAGACAGACGCAGAGCAGGTGACTTCTCACCCACTGCACAGCTCCCTCCCGCCTCCCTTTGGCACAGTCTGGGGAATTTTGAAATCGCCCTGTAGCCAGACCCCTTGTGTTTGCTGCCCAGGAGAACCGGGGAGGGAGGTGCTATGTGGAAAGAACCGTCGCCCGAATTCAATCTCAGCTCTGCCGCTTGGGGCCTGAGAGCCCCCTTCTCTGCTCACGGGGCGGGGGGGGGGTTTGGCCTGAATACAGCGTGCACCCCTAGAGAATCTTCTAAAATCCGGAGCCAGGAGGCGCAGAGAAGGGCACGAGGTTGAAACCTGGGGCTGTGGTTGGGAGGGCTGGGGGAAGGACTCAGAGATGTGCAGCTGGGAAATTTGGATCGGTCTGTGCAGACTTTGTGGTTCGTGCTCATGGAGCTCACTTCCTCCCTCTGGATTTCTGCCCTAGGGTGTGTGGGGTTCAAGGGAAAACACTGGCTTCTCCTTCTTGGGGACAGGCGTAAGTTCTGGTCTTTTCAAGCAAACAGTTAAGAAATAATCCGCTCTCTCTGCATGTCTTTTGTAAGGTAGACCTCCTCCCCGACCCTTCTGAAAAACAAGCTGCCTGGTCACGTACCTGCCCATGGACCTGACGTCTGCATTCCTGTTTACGGCAGGCCTTAGGGCAAGGGTGTTGGCTTGCACCCGGAAACATGGCTGCCCATGGACTAACTGGATGACGTTGGGCCAGTGATGTGTCTTGCTGAGACTCAGTTTCCCCGTGTGCGATCACGCATGCCCACTTCATAGGGCTTTGGGAGAACTGGACAGGAATGCCTGTGTGACATGCTGGGTGTGTGGCCGCAGGCAGTCCGTGGTCACTGTTCTCGAGTGACACCATATTCATCCCAGGGCCAGTGAAGAAATCCCAGTGAGGTCAAGGCAGGACGACCTGGGTCTGGCAAGCCTGCTTGCTGGCTTAACATCTGGGGAGAACATACTGGAAGAAAAGCAAGTCCTTGCTCTGTATCCTGGGGAGCGTACGGGAGCTCAGTCCCTGCTGCTCTGGAGGGAAAAGCCCCATGCAGCCTACGAGGCGCAGAGCGGGAGAGGGTCCAGAAATCCCCGGCTTTTGCATCGCTGTGCTGCAGCCTATTGAGTGGGCAGGTTAGTGGGGAGAGTCATGTAAGCTTAAGAACAGGGGAAAAAAATTTAAAAGAACACGTGTCCTTGCTCGTGGAACTTCAAGGGCAATTAAACAGATACTTGGAACCAGGGCTGGTATATAAGCAAGAGGTTGGTCTCCAGCTTGCCTGGCCAGACCACTGCATATCTGGGAAAAGTCAACCACTTGCTCCCAGCTGGTTAGTGTGGAGGGCTCGCCCTTCCCTGGCATAAGTCTCTCTCCCGCTCCCCATCCTGTGTCTGGTGATGGCAAGCGTTCGTTGTCACTCAGGCCTGGGCACACGCTAACCTTGGCCAGATCGCTGAGTGTTAAACCATCTGGCAAAATATCACATTTCGACAATGGGCCTTTTCTGCATCGTGGGGGACAGAATGGGGCAGTGCTGGGGTGCGGAAAACCACTTAAGCGTGGACAGGGGCAGGGTCCTAGACCCTGACTTTGAGTGTGAGGGGTGGTAGGGGTGGAGCAGGGAGACTGCTCCTCAAGATATGAGTCTACCAGAGACCCAGCACCCCGTTTCTACAGCCCAAGTGGGGTGGGGGGGGGGGGCTGCCGCCAGCCCCAGCACCCTCCCCTTTGCCCTTTCGGTGGATTCTGTTGTGATTAGACATGTCCTGACAAATGCCCCCTTGCCCTTTGGGCTGGGGAGTTGTGAGGAGGCCTGCCTGGAAACCCAGCCTCCTTCACTTGGGAGCCACAATTAGGCAACAGAACAGTTCACGGGCCCTTGATTCAATAAAGACCCTTTTATGATGTTGGTTTTTCCCAGAAAAATAATACCACTTTGCCCCGTTTATTGCATTTAGATGTGTAATCATATTAGACGAAGCAGCCCCGGGGACCGGAGTTACGTAGTTAGGGTTTTCACCAAAGCCTGTTACCCGGTCTTCAGAGGAAGACAGTGTCCTCAGGAAAAAAAACAAAACAACAAGGAACATTTTTGAGGATTTTCTGTCTTGGCATTTAAAGGACATTTTCTTCCATCAGGGTGAGAAGCGACTCAGGGAAAAAACCAGGAAGTGAAACTAACGGGACAGGCCGGCATGGCATCAGCGCAGCCCTGCCCGGCCCAGGCAGGCGATGTGCGCCCAGCGAGGTCCCCTGCTTGTCACACACGGTGTTTGAGAGTCAGGTGGGCAGCACATGTCCCCCAGAGAGCCACAGGAAATGCCAGAGGGATGTCTGTGTCCTCTCCACCGGGAGCTGAGAGGTCCCAGCACGTGTCCACGTTCACTGTGCCAGCGGGACCGCAGGTGGCAGTTCTCTGCCTGCCCACGGCCCCTCCCTGCCAGGGCAGGCAGCCCTGGCCACAGCTAGTGCTGGGGGTGGGCGGCTTTCCGCGGTTGGGAGGGCCTACCTGGCCCCTGCCCACCGGGACTGGACACACCTCCCAGGCACCCCGCAGTGGGAGGAATGCAGGCCCCTCCCCACACAGCCATCCCCTCTTAACGTCTTATCCTCAGAAGAGACTCAGGGAGTCAGGCTGGCGGATGAACGTTTCCCAATCACAGAATCAAATCCCTCCTCGAAGTCTTCCCAGCGCAGGGGTTAGGTGGCCATCACCAGCGGAGTCCAGACCGTCTTTCCCAATTCGCGATTTAGAAATCTCAGGCACTGAGGAAGTTTCTGGGAGTCATTCGGAGGCATGCTCTATTAAGAAACAGAGGGTGTGACATTGCAGAGGGCTAAAAATGTGCGCTAAAAAGGGGGCACATCCCCTTCATTCTGGGGCGGCTGAGGGGTGTTATTGCTGAAATATCTTTCAGAAGCATCCTTCAGATGCAGGGGAGCTGCATTTCCCAGGGACGGGTCATCTACTTGTGGAGAGTGTGCATTGAGATATTTTTTAGTATCACTCTCTTAAGATTTGAGGTGACTTTAAACTTTTATTTTTTAATACTTTTCCAATTACAGCTGACATTCAATATTAGTTTCTGATGAAAGCTTTACTTTAGACTTTCTGGATGTTTTACATTTTTTGGAAGAAGTGCTGTTAAATTATATATGTGTGGAAATATATAAATAATAACTTTTTTGTTTTTCTACCCAAAGGACTACAAGTAGAGCATGTGAAACCAGATTATACAATTAGTACATTTTTCTAATTAATATTAGGGATTTGCAATGTGATGATTTATTTTAGATTTCCAAATGAAACTTTGGCCATGAGGAGGCGCTGAGGAAAGTACACAGTGGGGGGAGCGGGGGAAGCATGGTTTTCAGTTTCAGGGACCACCCACTCACCTGTGTGCTCCCCCAAACACCTATGTGCCAGTCCATTCGGCAGCAACAGCAACCAGAGCGCAGTTTTATTGTCCTTGTCCGGAGTAAATGGAGTTGGAAAAATTATTATGTTGGCTCTTCTCTGCCCGGACAATGGAGCAGGCTGATGTGTTGCTACATTTTTTTCAGCAGTAACATCAGTAGCTGTTCTTTGGAGAAAAAATTCTGGTGGTGTGTGTTCATTCAGTTCATGTTTTCAGTGTGTGCTTCCTTGGTGCTGGGTGGCCACCAGAGCAGTCCGCAGGGGTGCAGATATCTGAGCAAGAGCAGGGACGCGCCCTGGCCAAGTGGCTCAGCTGGTTGGAGCGTCGTGCCATACACCAAAAGGCTGCAGGTTCGATCCATGTTTCTCTCTCAAATCCATAAACACAGCTTTGGGTGAGGCTTTAAAACAAAAGAGCAGGGAGTGAAGCCAGGACCCCGCTTCTGCATTTTGTGACTGCTGTTGGTGCAGACCCACAATCCTTCTCCGAAATTCTAACTCTGAAAAACTGAAAACCAAAAGTTGCTTCTGTAACTAGTTCCGTGAGGAAACCCAACCTAAACTGACTTGAGACTCGGTGTAGTGTAGTCTGTGTTCATCTTGGCGGGGTGCGGGGGGGGCATCAACATTCATCGGTTTCACCGCAGAGACCTGAACACGTTCGATTATGGCGTCGCCCTGCTGAGTGGGGTGTTGTAGAATATGTGGTGTATGTGCCACGTCACTTCCTAAACCTGGAAAATTCTGAAAGGTTTGGGATAACAGCCCTGTCACTTACGGTGAAACGGTGAATGTTTCAGGCCTTTGAGGGCCACGGCGTCTCGGTTGCAGCTCTTCTGCTCTGCCATTGTGGCGTGGAAGCAGCCAGACATACTGCATCAATGAGTGCGCTTGTGTTTAATAAAACTTCATAAAAACAGGTGGTGGGCCGGGCCTGGCCTGTGGGTCCACGGTTTGCTGACTCCTCGTGAGAAGGATAAATGTGTCCTTGGACATAGGCTCTGTTCTTCCTGTTAGCCCTGCCGTCTGCACACCTGTCTGCTTGCTCCCCTCCCTCGGTGCCACTGCCTTTAAGGAGATAAAAGCCCCAGCCGTAACGCCAGCGCTCGCCCCTGGCTTTGGCTCCTGGACGGCCTGGAGACTGGAGCCAGAGGAAGGCGCTGCCCACCCTGGCCTGGCCTCCTTAGTGGGAGTGTGTATTCGTGTGGACAGAGGCAGTCGGGCGCTAGTCCAGCCTTGCCACAGGGCACTCGGACCTCCACCCACTGATGAGTTCTGGGGGCTCAGCCAACCCTAAGGAACACTGGCCATCAGCATCGGGCCAGGCAGGGCTGGACAGTTTGCAGAGCATGGTGGGAGTGAGGGTTTAAGAGCCAAGGTGTCCTTAGCAAAAGAATGTCTGGCAGAGAGACTGGTTATCGTTAACTCAGGGGCTCTGATGGACGAGATTCAGGACTCCTGGCTTTGTTCATCCCAGGTCCGGATTGGCCAGCGAGTCTGAGAAGGCTGTCCACTGCGGCAGGGGCTCCAAGCCAGCCGAGCCCTCTGGCTCCCGCCTCCCCAGTGGGCTGGGTAGGTGGCTGGAAGGAGGGCAGGACCCAGCAGAGCTCAGTCCCCCAGACTGAGTGCTGGGAGCGCCAGCATCCCTCCGCCCAGCACGACCCAGCTCTCTGCCAGGGAAGTTGGCCCCTCAGTAGAAGCACTGGGTTCCGAGTTGTCTCTGGGTGGAGCAAAGGCTAGTCATTCCTGGGCATGTTCTGGGGGCAGTGAGGTCAGCCACTGGCCAGACCAAGCCTTGGAGACCCCGCAGCCACCCACCCACCACTGAGCTTCCCCTGGGCTTGTGGGGAGGTGGGCCAGGGTCAAGTGAGGGGACACTATCTTCATTCACCTGGGCCAGCCAATCGACTGCTGACTCACTGGAGTATCTGAGGACAGCAAGAAAAATAAAGGACTTTCAGGGGCAGCTGTGTTTCCTATCTTAGGCCATAATGCCCCTAAAAATCCTTATTGCTCTTGCAGTGGGCGTCGGGGAGTGACTGCCAACCCACCTCTCACCTACCTGGCCGCTAAGGGATGGGAAGGGCTTCCTGGGGTCTCACCGGGACTTGCTGATGATTAAAACAATGTCATTGGGCCTGTGCATTCGTTGGGCGTCGAGATACTCTTGCAGAGATGGGAGGGTCGCCCTGGTTTGTGTGGGTGAAGGTTCGAAGAGCCCAGCTGCACGTGCAGGGCAGCGGTGATGGTCTGGGCAGGAACGCACACTGTTTTAAAGCAGAAAGAGCCTCGGTCAACTCTGAGAGCCAGTGAGCTGGCCATTTTGCAGATATGCCTGCAGTGGGTTCAAGGTCTTTCCCCCACGCTGTGACCCTGGAGCTTGCTGGGTATTTTCTATCCCCATTTCTCCTCCTGAGTCTCCACTGTTGTCAGCAGGCGCCTCACCCCCGCCTGCTCTATCCTCACCCCACAGATACTTGGGCGAAGTCAAGGCTTTGTCCTGGGTGGAGCTGGGGTTCTTGGGGCATTGTGAAGAAGCTGAAATACCAATCTGTGACATGTCCCACCTTCACCCAAGAACCCCAGTGCACAAGAATGTCACCAAATCCCACAGCAACAGACTCTTCCTTTCCAGCCGAGGCCAGGCAGTGGCCTGCCTGCGGACGGAGAGACGAGGCAGTGAACAGGCAGCAAGACCTGCCTTGTGTCTCGTTGACCTCACACTCAGCAGGGGAAACTTATCTTCCAGGTATTTCTCAGGTTCCCTCCCAGGTGCTGACTCAAAAGCTCTCATCACGCAAGAGGTGACTGTATGCAGAAGCCTGACCGCCTGGCCCCTGCCTGCGTGGGCTCCGGCTGTCCGAGCCTGCCTCTGTACCAGCTCTCCCAGAGGAAGGGGCAGCTCCCAGGTACAGGTTCTCTAGGGGCTGTGGGGAGTGATGTTTCTCCCTCCTGGGTAAAGGGGGGTGGAGCTCTCATGATACATGGGGTGATGCAGTTCCCTCCTCACCAGCTCAGCACTTGCTCATTTCACATCAATGGTCCCTGAGGCCCCTTCAGCCTGCCCTTTTGTCTCCTGCAGCACTCCTTGTTCCTGAGCATGTTCCTCAGTCTTTATCCCAAAACATTTGCAAAAGACACTATATCAATCTTTCTAAAGGCAGTACATCAAAAAATAAAACAATGCTGCTTTTCCTCGGTTATAAAAGAACTGCCTTGCGTTTCAAAAATACGAAAGGATGAAAAAGGCACATTAAGTGCCCATAGCTGGGGATGCATCTGCTAAGGAAAGACACCCTCCCAGTATCTCCCCTGTGCACATACACCCTCATTGGAGTGAGGGCTCTGTGCCCTTGGGAGCCAGAAAGTCTCTATTTTCTTTTTGACAAGTGGATGGACCATGGGCTGGAGATTGTCTCCAGCCAGGGAGCTCAGAGACCTCACTGGAGGGTGTTGGGGCAGCACTGAGTCCCTTTCCAAACAGGCGGATAAAGTTGTAGGGGAGGAGGCTAGAAACGTGGGCTGTGTCCTCGCTGATTTCTAACTGGGCTGCTGCATTGCCTCTGGACCCTGGCCACCTGAGAATCACCTGGAGAGTAGTAAAAACTCCAATGGCCCTGGCCGGTGTGGCTTACTTGGTTGGAGCATCATCCTGGCATAACCAAAAGGTTGAGGGCTCGATTCCCAGTCAGGACACACACTTAGGTTGTAGGTTCGATCCCCGGTCCAGGCACAGGTGCATCATCTCCCAATCTGGGTGCATGTGATCACAAGTCCAGGTGCCGATCCACTCCAAGAGGGTGTACAGGAGGCAACCAACTGATGCTTCTCACATCGATGTTTCTCTCCTTTCCTCCCTTCTTCTTGTCTCTAAAAGCAATGAAAAAAGTCCTTGGTTGAGGATAAAACAAAAAAACAACTCTTCAGTGCCTAGGCTCCACCCCAGACCAACTGGATCTGAATTGCTGGGGCTGGTAGGGGCACCTGGGATCAGGATCTGGTTTTGTTTTTCTCATGTCCCTCAGCTGATGCTGTTAAGCAGCCAGAGAACTGCCCACTGTGTGCCCACCAGTTAGAGATGGGAGAGGCTTCCTCCAGCCTTGCCTTCAGAGTCTGATCAGGTGATGTGACCATGTGCAATTGGCAGGTTTTCTCTTCCTGCATTTTCCGTGCTCTCAGAGTTACCTTTTGATCCTCATCTCGCAGGAGAAGGACCGAGGCCAAGGAGGCCAGGAGACTTACCGGAGGCACACAGCTGGGAGGTGGCAGAGCTGGGGTTGAGATTGGCAGCTTCCGACTCCCAAGGTCAGTGCTCTTTCAGTGATAATTATTCTTTGTAATTAGCTTATGTGATTATAACAAGCATGTCATAATGCTTACTAATACTTAGGTTACTGTGATGATGAAACCCTTGAGGTGGGTGGGGGCCACGATCTTTTGGAGGAGGCACCCGTCCCACAGGGAGACTGGGGGGCTGTCCCTTGGTTTCCCCAGTGCTGACTGTGCACCTGGCCAGCCTGGCCCCACAGCCTGCTGTGCTGCCAAGAACCCGGCTCTGGGCAGGGCGGGACTTAGCCCCATTTTCAGAACACGCCAGAGGCGTGTGGCTCAGGTCCCACAGCTGGGGTGGCAGAGGGCCACTGGCTCCCTGCTCGTTGCCTGGACAGAGGCATCTAAGAAGGAGCACAGCCTGCATGGGGCTTGCTCCGCTGGGCCCTGCTCCAAGCTGGCAGCCCTTGAGGTCGGACCCCTGTGGGGTGCCTAGGTCTACAGAAGGCTGTCCCTGCCCCTCCCTCTTTCCTTTAGAGCTGGCCTCCGAGGACCTGGCCTCTGAGGGTCAGCTGGGCAGGATGCCAGTGCAGGGAACCAACGGGCAGGCACATTGACAGCTCCAGGAAGCAGTCCGATGTTCCCCGGGGTCAGTCTGAAGAGCTGGAGGGCCAGCCTGCCTCGGACATGGCGGGCGGAGACGGGAGTTGGGAGCTAAGAACACCACTTTCCCAGAGCCCAGCGGCTCTGGGCCAGGCCCACGGGCTTCCTTTGGCAGGGAGTGCCCAGGCCTTGGCCACACCTTCCCTTGCTGGGGCTTGGCTCTCTACTTCCTCTGTCTGGCTCTCGCCCCGTTCCCCGCCCAGCTCTTTGCGGCAGAGTGCACACTCTTGGCAGCGACATCCATTTAACCTGCTTCCCAGAAAGCAGGATGGCTGGGCAGGCCGACTCAGCCAGCCCCGTGATGGAAAACAGGGCGGTGGGCCTCAGCTCGGGCTTTTCTTTCCCATATTCCTTGGGCAGCTGGATTGGGAGATAGTCCTGAACTGCCTTGGTTTACCTAGGTCAGAAATAATCTCAGCTCAGCTAGCAGCCTTGAGCAGTCCGGCCGAGTCAAGAGCTTTGAGCTCCTGAAGTTGGGGCAGGGCAGGGGGAGACAAGCTTTTGCCCAGGAGTCCAATCAAGGGCAGCCACTTAGCTGGGGCCTGAGGTAGAGCCCCCAGCACAGATGAGGCCCCCATCTGTGCCCCATTTGTTTGTGCACAGCAGTGCCCTGTAGGAAGGTGTCTACACTGTAGGCTCATGAAGTTACCACACCCTTTCCCTCCCCTCTGGGAGGGACACTTACACAGACAACTCTGGGTGGGGTCTGGCATGAAGATGCTCATTCAGCGCTGGTTGCACTGCCCTGCTCAGGAAGTATGGGTTGAATTTCAGCACGTCCTTGATCTCTGCAGGGACCACCTTTCATCAGTTTTTCCTCTGGGCATCCTGTTGGGATGGTGGGTCTAGACTGAGAAGCCACAGTCCTCACTCCTTTGCCCTGCATTCCTGTCTGGTCTGGCCCACGGAGGCACCCTTCAACCCCCAGGTTCATCCTACAAGTCCGGGTGCCATCACCATCAGTTCTGAGACATTCCCTCTGGGCCTGGGCCAGAATAGCTGCTACAGAGCTCTTCCACCGTCCCCGCCCACCCACCTCCTTGGGGTGCAGATAGCCCAGCACAGGCAGGAAGGGCTTTCTGTTTGGTTTGGCTGCTGGGGAAGAGATTAGCACTTGCTTTCTGTTTTGACTCTTGTAGCTAACAGGCAGAGCCCTATGACATCGCAGAAAAGCAGCCTTGGACCTGCAGTGAGTTTGGGGACTGTCCCTGATGACCTGGCCACTGCAGAGGTAGGAATACGTGATAACATGGCCCCCAGTGCTGGCTAGTTGTTGACTATTGCTGCCCAGCATCCATGGCCCTTCTGATAATACCTGTCTTTTCCTTCAAGGGATCATGCCTCCTTCACCTTGTACCCTTGGGGTTCAGCTGGGGTCAATCCCACCTCCTGGCTTTAAAGGCAGGCATGTGTCCCAGGCTGGGCACTGAGACTCCCCATTGGGACTTTTGCAGCCACTATGGGGAAACAACATTTGCTTTTTATGGGAGCTGCCAAGTTGACAGGAGTTGCCAAGCTTGGAACTACTGGTGGCCATCCTGTTCTCTACTCGAGGATAAAGCCAACAAGGAAGAAAGAGAGCTGAGAGAAGGCAAGTGTATTCTGTCCAGACATCAGTAAGCTCCTGGATCGAGCCATACCTGAAGCCAACTGCACCCCTGGACTAACCTGATTATACGAGCCAATGCAGTATTTTTTCCTAACACTATCTGGAATTGGGTTTCTCTCATAGCAAGGGTCCTAACAAAGACAAGGTTTTTTTTTCTTTGATCTCATTTTTTAAAATATGAGGTATACTTTACATGCCATAGAATCCACCCATTTTAAGTGTTCAATTCATAAGTTTTGTCAAACGCATACACCCTTGTAACTACCACCACCATCAACATGCCATGTTCCCTCAATCCCCGTTGTGGCCCATTTCCCCAACCCAGACAACCACTGGCCTTCCTTTGTTCTAGAGACTCGCTTGGCTTTTTCCAAATTCTATGTAAATATCACCCATGTGTGCTCTTTGGTGTCTGGCTGCCTCTATTCAACATGGTTATGAGATTGTTCCTGTTTTCATGCACCAACAGTTTTTTGTATTGCCAAGTACTGTTCTGTTGTATGGATGTGCCAGTTTGCTTATCCATTCATTTATCAGCTGATAGACGTTTGGGCTGTTTCCTGATTTTGGCGATTATAAATAAAGCTGTTTTAACTTTAACATACAAGTCTTTTGTGTGGGCATGTGTTTTGATTTTTGCATCTGGACACCAGTGTCATTTTATAGCTGAGGAGCCTGGGCTTTGGAGGTGGGCCGATATGTCCCAGGTCACAGGGATGATGGGGCCTGGGACTCATGCTGGGAACACAGGAAGAGCCATGTGTGGCCCATGTGTGGTGTTTGGGCGTTCTGTAACAAAGGGGCCCCCAGGACTGCTTGGGGAGGGAGCTCTTGGAATCCTGAGGTCCGAGAATGTGGTGGAGGGAAGGACTGTCAGGATGAGCTGTAGCCACGGTCCTCACCTTGTCATGCCCCTGGCCTGACTTGAGGTGTTCTGCCCTTGTGGGTGCCACGGTTTGAGAGATGACATCTACTAGACTGCCTTCCTGAAGCCACAACCCACTTCCCCAAATGTGTTTCTCAAACTCAGAGAGACGAACTATGTGTCTGAGCTGACCATCACTGTGAGCAAACTCCTGTGAAGTCGCGGAGTTGAGATCCAGCCCCAACATGGAGATCTCCTTTTTGGGTTGGTTGGTTTGTTTTTTTTTTTTCCCCTTGGCTTGGGACCAACAAATCATGGACCCATCCCAGAAATCCAGAAGATGTCCTGTTGGTAACCCCCAATTCAGTCCAGCCTCTCATTTCACAGATACTTCAGCCAGATGACCTTGGTCTTTTCTCTGCTCAGGTCAGCCCTTGGCAGTCAAGGAGAATGTTTTCCCAGTGCTCATGTAGTGAACTCACTGTGGGCCACATCCCTTGGGACTCAGTCACCCCTGGGTCCAACTGTGCTGAAGCCCACACCTCCAGGCCTGCCTTCCAGTTTTGTGAGCCAGCTTAGAGGGGAGAGTCCAGGCTAAGCCCCATTGCTAAGCTCGGACAGCACCCCCAGGTTTCCCTAGGCAAGATCAAGGCCACCAGTCCAGTTGACCTCTTAGGGGCCAGACACCAAGTGCCTTGCATGTATTCTCTCAAATCCTCTCAACAATTCTAGGGGAGGTACTGTTTTTTATTTTTACTCTTACCCAAGAACATCCCTTCACTGCTTTTAGAGAGAGAAGACAGGAGGGAGAGAAACATCGATCCGTTGACTCCCATAAGCACCCGGGCCAGGGACCAGCAATGGCCTCAACACACAGGACTGTGGGGAGGTTTAACTGACAGTTTCGTGCCCGGAGCATAGCAGGTGTGAGGCCGCTGGACAGCCCTGCGCGTTTTGGGAACCACCTTCATTCTCAGTCCCTGCTGAGTCAACGGGGCTGCCTCCCCTCCCCCCTCTTCCCACCCCTACCGCCAGACCCCAGCCAATCCGCACACCCCAGGACTGCCTGCAAGTGTTGCTCAGGCCTGGGCATCAGACCTCGGTTGAACCAGTCCCTCTAGCAGTGGCCCGCAGCCCAGAAGAGTAAGAAGCGCTTCCTCTTTTCTGAGATGCTTGCCCTGGAGCTCCCCAAGGCCATGTTTACTTTGTGGCCATTTGAGAATGGAGCCAGTCGTTTGAAGTCAGAAGAAAGCAGAGCCAGGAGATGGAGCAGGACGCAGGGTCCTGACGGCATCTCTGGAGCTCTTGGGCCCACTCATACCAGAGGCGAGCTAATGCCTGGTATTTTTAGAAATTAATACAGAAAACCAAAATCCCCTTTCACTTGCTTAAGCCAGTTCAAGTTGAGTTTCTATTACTTAAAATTGAAATGGTTCTCTATAAGTGGTTGCTGTCATTGCAATTAATATTTTTAGTATAAGTACATTAGCAGGAAGATGCAGCCTTGGGGATGCATCATCCAGCCTCCCTGCCAGGCCACTGCCAATACCCGAGATTTCCGCTCCCAGAGAGCAGGGGACTCACGTTCACTGCTGATAAGCCCCAGGTGCCAGGCGTCTGCCACGGTGGAGGTGGTTAACATCTTTGAATGAACAGATGAGGTAGGCCCGTTGTCCACATCTCCCCCAGTGCGCTGTGCCTTCCAGCCTCCATGCCAGATGCACGTTTTGCCCTCTCTGCTTGCCCTTCACTGACACCTGAACCCACCGGGGTGCCTGCCGGGAGTCTGTCTTGGCAAACTGGTCTCCTAGCATCCATGTTCTTTCTAGGGCCTTGGTGATCCCTTTATCCATTCATATATTCAGTTTAAAACTCTATTAAAAGCATCCATTTTAGATTCCCATCTTAGATCACTCACAAAAGTTAACCTGAAATGGATTAAGGCTTTAAGGATAAGACCAGAAACTATACAACTCCTAGAAGAAAGCAGGAAAAAAGCTCCTTCACGTGGGTCTTGACAGTGATTTTTGGATACGACACCTCTGGCACCTAAAGCACCTAAAGCACCTAAACACCAGCAACGAAAGAGGTGGGTGAGAGCAAGCAGTGTCTGAACAGTGAAAGGAACGGCCAACAAAATGAGAAGACAAAGTATTGATGGGAGAAAATACTTGCAAATCTTGTCTCTGATTAGAAATGCCCCAAACATATGAAGAACTCACACAACTCAATAGCAAAAGTAATGATAACCCAACTACAGAATGGACAAAGGACCCAGATAGACATTTCTCCAAAACGCAGACGGCCAGCAGGTACATGAAAGGGTACTCATGGTCGGTAATCATGTGGGACGTGCCAATCAAAACCGCAGTGAGACGTCGCCTCACACCTGTCAGAACGGCCATTATCATAAAGACGAGGGATAAGTGCTGGAGAGGATGCAGACAAGAGGGACCCTCGTGCACTGCTGGTGGGATTGTAAACGGTGCAGCCGCTGTGGAAAACAGCGTGAAGGCTTCTCAAACAATTGAAAAGAACTGCCCTGTGATTCAGCACTCCCACCTCTGGGGACATGTGCAGAGGGAACAGAGATGCTGCATGTCACAGGTCTCTGCACCTCCGTGCTCCTAGCAGCACCGTTTCCAGCAGCCACAGCACGGAAGCGGCCTGGGTGTCCGTCACAGGACAAATAGAGAAGTCGTGAGACATACACACACCTACACACACCTACACACATGGGAATATTCTTCGGCCATAAACAGAGGAAAATCCCGTCTTTCGTGACAACATGGATGGACCTCGAGGGCATCATGCTAAGTGAGCGAGTCAGTCAGAGTGAGACAAGCACCATATGATCTCACACATGGAATTTAAAAACAAAAAACATAGAAAAAGCTCAGACATGTGGTTACCAGAGGTGGGGGTGGAGGGGTTGGTAAAGGTTCTAAAGGTACAGGCTTCCAGGTGCCGGATAGGCAGGCGCTGGCGAGGCAATGCTCAACACGGCGACCACGGTTGCTGTGCGCGGAGTGTTTGGAGTTGAGAGTAAATCCTGAATTCTCACCACAAGGAAAAAAACATTCCTTCCTTTTTTCTGGCGTGTCTATGTGAGATGACAGATGTTTACTAAACTTACTGTGATGACCCTTCCACAATGTCAGTGTCAAGTTTCTGTGCTGTACCCCTTAAACTTCAGAAGTGCTATATGTTCATTACGTTTCAGTAAAACTAGGGAGGGCAGGGTCCACTATGCCAGGTGCACCAGGGAGGGTTGCAAAAATAAATAATGCTTCGCTGCCTTCAGGGAGCTTCTGTCCTAGTGGGGATGTGTGTTGATGATTTTCACACAACTGGGTTATTTTCGGCATTTGGATAATTTGCTGGTATTCTACAGACTGGTTAATGAAACAACCATAAGGACTGTCTTTTGGTTTTAAGCTAAGTTGGAACGAATCAGTTTATCTATCTTCAAAGAAAAATTGGTAATGTGGGAGGGTGGCCTTGGGACACTGGGAGGGTAAGGAAGTGCCTAGTGTGGGCCGAGCTCTGCACTCGGCTTCCCAAACCGATCTAATTTGTCCCATTCTTCTGGAGATACAGGCTCAGTGGTGAAGTGACTTCCCTGAGGAGAACTGGGATGTGGACCCAAGTCACTGCGTTGTAGCTGGGAACCTCTGGGAGGCCCTTGGAGTTGATAAGGCTTCTTGATACCCCAGCTGACAGTGTGTCATCCTCTGTTGGCTCCCATAGAATCTTGTGTGCACATCATGTGGCTCCTTCCACACTCTCCCTTAGATAACAGCAAGTCATTTCCTGGTTTCCATCTTCCATCCCAACTCCCAATAAGAGCTCCACATTGCCGCTATCTCTGTGTTCCACATCCTGTCCCAGAGCCTGGCCCATGGTCATCTCAGTGTTATGGGCATCTCTTAGTCTGGTTGCCCAACATCCCTCTTTCTTTCTTCCAATTGCAGCCCCGCCCTTTCCTCCAAAACTGCTCCTCAACACTCTATCTGGTCCTGGGGTATTTCAACCTTCCTGGCAACCAGCTGGTCACATGGTCCTGGTGAGACCAATCACAGTCCAGAACACCCTTGATTGGTCCAAGGGGTGTCCATGTGATCCAATCAGAGACCTTCTCTGGAATATTTTGAATTTTCCCCTTGGATTGAGAGCCATAAATATCTGACTCCAGAGCTATCAATGGCCTGGAAGAAAGAGGCCCTGAAGCAGTCAACTGAGATCGGCCCTTCTGCCTTCTCCTGTCTGGTAATTGATTCCCATTCCCTTTTTAACTCTGAATCATTATCAGAATAATATAGAAACATGGTAACCAAAAAATAATACAAAAGAGCTTACAAATGAAAGCAGCAGACCCCACCCTCTTCTTCCCTCTTCATTCCGGAGACAAACTATTTGACACCTTTCCTTTCGCATTTTTTCTGACTATAACTCTATAGTCTTGCTAACTATAACTCTAGATAACGTGCTTATGCACTCATTTCTGGACTTCTAACTTAGACCAAACCCACTGATTTCTCCGAAAGGTATGTGAGCTCTGAACTCCCTTACACTCCTACCCCTTTCTCAACTTCGCAATCGATAGTATTTATAGTACATCTAGTATATATCTACTGATTACCTGTAGATAAATATTTATTTCTTTTGTTTGACTTGAGGCGGCTTTTCTTTGCCTGGCCGTTTTAGGGTAAGAACAAAGAGGGAGGTCCCAGCACCTTCTCTGCCTGTTTACACGCCAACTTGGTCTGCAGTAGGTTTTTCATGCCGAGCTACTGACCCCCTGTTCTCTTCTTTTCCACAATCCACGTTCACTGCTTTGTCCCCATTTGACTCCAAAGGTGAAAAACCACAAAACAGCATTTGCGTGAGCATAACTGTTAAGCACTGTTTACTGTGTTTTTTAAAGCTCTCACTGGAGGAAAGGTTTATCGATTTCAGAGAGAGAGGAAGGGAGAGAAGGAGAAACATCGGTGAGAGAGAGAGACATCGATCACTCGCCTCCCACACACCCGCCAACCGGGGACTGAACCTGAAGCCGAGGCATGTGCCCTCACCGGGCATGGAACCTGCAACCTTTTGGTGCATGGGATGACACTGCAACCAACTGACCCACCAAGTTTGGCCTGTTTACTGTTTTTTACCCAAAGCTACTTGGGCTGGGATTTGTGTTGGTTATGGCTGACATGTCCCCGCACTCAGTGTTTTGTTGAATTGGATGAGATGTGCCCACATGCCACCAGGACAGAGCTCCAGCAGGGCTGGCTTCATGGGCTGGTGGCCTGTGCAGTCACACAGGGCCTGTCCCAGCAGGGCCCCTTGCTCGGTTTGATGCTTTGCTTTCACTGTCTTGAAACTCATAATCACGACAGGACAAAATTCCCACAGTTTGGGGGCGGTCTTGAGCTCACCACCTTGCTGAGAGAGGCGTGAACTTTCTGAGAAACTCTGGGGCAGGCACTTGCTGAGCCCTTGGGAGGAAAGGGGGCGTGCTTGGACGAGTCCTGAAGCAGCCATGAGAAATGAACGTAGAGGCTGTGGGCCTCAGCACTGGCTTGTGAATGTGCCCCGCATTGTGGGGGCGGGCTGGGCTTCTCCAGGTCTTTCTTACAAAAGGAAAAGTTGGTGAACTTAGGCTGCACAAGGGAGGTGGGATTATCCCCAGACATCAGAGAGCATCAAAGCTGAATGACCTGCCCACGGCTTCACTGGTTCTAAACAGAAGGTCATAGATTCAAGTCCAGGCCTCTGATTTCCAGAACCAAGCCCCCTCTGCTCTGCCAGCTGCCTCCAGACCAGCGCCGTGCACAGACCTGGGTTTGAGTTCTAGGTTCTCCCCCACTGCACTGTGTGTCCTTTAGTGAGGCTCTGCCCTCTCTAGACCACTTACCCTGGGCCCACTGGGGGCGTGGATACACTTTAAAAGTCCTTTCCAACAGATCGCTGCATAATCACACAGTGGAAGAGAGTGAGTTTTTTCTATGGACAGATTCCAGCTAATAAACACAGAAAGAATGAAATATAACACTAGTTTGCAGTCCCTAATGAATTAACTGCTTGAATGGCTGGTAACATCCCAAAATGAGAGTATCAGACGCTGTGTACAACCCAACAGAACTCAACATCACCTAATGACGTAGTCTTGCCAAGAAAAAAAGAAAGAAAATCCAACTTGAGTCTGATCAAGCCTCTGCTTCTAACTACCAGTTTCCACAGGATAGAGGAACATACTCATCTTCAACTACACCCCAGGGCAGCAATCAGCAAAGTCCAGCTGAAGCCCAAAATGCCAAAATACAAACAACTGGTTTCTTCCAGCTGATAACTAACAAACAAACAGAAACTCTAGACCCAATCGAGAGTCAAAGGACATACCCACAAATTGCAACGTGTCAGCCTTATTTGGATTGAAATCTAAACTGTAAAAAAGCACTTATGTGACAAATGGAAATCTGAACATTTACTGGCTCCTTGTTAACAGGAATTACTAGTAATTCTGTGCGAAAATGGTGCTGCGGCTGTGGTTCAGTCTCTTCACCGGGAGGAGTCCTTTTAGAGATACACCGCTGACACATTTACGGCTGAGACGATGTCATGCCCGGGATCTGCCTCAAAAACGATACAGGACAGGGGTGAGTGGGGGGTGGGCCTGGATGAGGGAGGATGGGCCGTGGATTGACCGTTGTTATGGCTGAGTGATAGGGATGTGGGCGCTTATTATGTTATTGTCCCTGGTTTTGTGTATAATTTGCAGTTTTTAAAAGTTCCTCCAGGGGTCCGTGGTGGCCCCAGGCTGCTGGTGGGAGACTGGGGGAAGGATAGCCACCCCTCTTTCAGAGCAGGGCTAGGGGGCTGATTTAGGGGGCACCAGGTCTTGCCTCTCCCCGTTCACCTCCCATGGCAGATCTGGGCCCTGCGGTGTGGCGGTCACTAGTACCCAGGCTCAGACCTAAAGCATGACTTTCTTGGTGTCCAGATGAGCTCACAGAGCAGGACATTGTAACTGTAGAACTCTGGCCCCAGCCCACAAGCCCAACTCTCCCTTCCCCGGGGGATGCTGGCTCCACATTCCAGGCTCATCCTTGGCCACAGCCACGTCAGGCCATCGGCATGGGCGGGAGAAGGTGCAGCAGCTGGTGGGAGCTCCGGGCATTCCCAGCCACATTTCCCACAACATCCCTGGCACCAACGGTTGGGCCAGGCCAGGCCCAGCCCTGAGGACCTGGGTCAGGGTGTTCCTCCACATGAGTGGCCACCTACCACCTTGGTGCCCGATTTGCTATCTGACCATAACAAGACACTCCCTCCCTGGGCCTTGGGTTCCCCATCGACGGGAGGCAGCTTCTCAGTGGGTCACCATGGACTTTGGGATGGACAGTTCTTCCTAGCTAGCATTCCTGTCTCCAGCCCATTAAATGCCAGCATCTGTCCCTGCCAGTGTGGTAACAAAAATGTGCCCGACACATTTCCAACCGCTCCTGAAATATAAACTATTATGGATCACTAAGGACATCACCAAAGCCACAGTTCTGTGCAGCTGTGATTCTAGAGAATTCAGGACAACCTGGAAAAGGAAGGGGCAAAACCCATTCATGTCATTCACAGTCTTGCAAGGAGATGATACTTGGATGGGTATTGAAGTATAACTAGGAGTTTGCAAGGTGAGCAAGGGATGGGGACTGGCCAAGGGAAACTGAACACATTCTAGGTGGAGGGATCAGCCTGTCTGGAGCAGTACAGATGTCCCCTGTGGCCTGGGCCATGCAGCAGAGGTGGGACACAACTCGAGGACAAGGAACCGGCAAGGGTTTTCAGTTGGGGCAGGAGCAGGCTTTCCCACCCAGTCCCTCTGGACTGAGAAGTCACTTCCCACATATGAATCAGGAGAATGTGTCACTGTTCCTAGAAAAGACGCAGGGTCAAAAAAGCAGAGTCTGCAATTCCACAGCAGGGATTTCTTGCTCCAGTGGCACCCAGGTAGAGAGACTTGGAGGGGGCTGCTCGAGGTTCTCACATGGTTAAAGAGGCCTGTGTGTTTGAGCAAGAGTGTGTGCGTGAGTGGGTGGTGGATGTATGTGAGAAGGATGAGTGTGTGTGCAAGTGAGTCTGTGGACGAGATTGTGTGAGTGGGTGAAGGGGTATGGGAGTGAGCGTGCGTGCGCCCAAGTGCACAGGTGTGCCTTCATTCATTCACCTACCCAGCATGTGCCCAACACAGTAATGAGCAAACATGGACCTGGCCGTTGCCCTCAGGGAGCAGATAATCTATCGGCTCTCGTGGGGGAGAAAAATAAACAGGAAGACAAAACAAGCACATTTTATAAGTTAGACCGTGGCCAGGCTGGAGAGAAAACCACCGGAATGGGGGACAGGGAAGAGTGAGGTGTGAGTGGGGGGAACCCGCTGGGTGGGGGCTGGGAAGACCTCTCAGAGAGGACGGTGCTTGAGCTGAGGATTTATCTGGAACCTTTGCTGGACTTGGACCACCAAAAGCTGTCTCTTTCCTGACAAGCCTTTGATTTCTTTGGGGTGACAGAGCTTACCAGGCCACCCCACCCTACCCTAGCCACAGGGTGGACATGGGACCCCAGCATGGCCAGTTATAATCTTCTTCTTGCGACTCTTGGGCAGAGTGACCAAGAGGGCTGGAGACCCCCGCTGCCTCCTGCCACCGGTCCTGGTCCGAGCCGGCCCTTCCCGCCGCTTGGCTGTCTGAGCTGTCTTGGTCCCTACCCATGCCCAGGCCTGTTTTCCAGCCTTCCCATTGACTTTCTGAGCTCGTGTGGGTGTGTCTATCTCCATGTGGGTTTGGCTTTGGCTTTGACATTAGCAAAGCCAGACAAGAGTGCTCCTGAGCACACATGAGGCTCCTGGGGAACCCCGCCTCCCATTACTCTCAGGAGAGGGGGAGCTGAGCTGCCTGGTGCCCAGCACCTCCACCTGGCACACCCCCATGCACTCTCACTCCTGAGCAGGCCAGAGTGCGGAGCCATGGCAGGCCTCACGGGAGGAAATGCCAGCCGCATTTCTTTCAGCCTCCCCAGGGACTCCCCGAGGCCCCAGCGCTTCCTCTGAGGCCGTGTCAGTGGTGCAGGCCCGGTCCACCCGGAGGGCGGGCCTCCTGCGGGGGCTGTGACTCAGGGCTCAGTCAGGCAGAGGCAGGATGTCAGCGCCATTCACTGGGCCACGAGGAATCTCACTTTTCTATTTATAGGCCACGCAACTGCTGGCCCAGCCTGGAGGAGGGGAAGTGACGGCCGCTGCCCCGAGTCAGGGGGACGGGGCAGCGAGTCCAGGACCAGGGCCAAGTGAAGCCTCACCAGCCCCTCCGCCGACCTTTCAAGGTCTGGACCAGCAGTGAACCGGACTAGCTCTCCCATTTCGGAAGGGCCAAGGCTAGGACAGGCCAGGACCATGAGCCCAGAGCCCATGCGACCCACGAACGGAGCAACAGGAGGTGGTAGACACACCAGGTGGCTTGGTCAGTTATGGGCCTGGAAGGGCGGGAAGAGGTCAGATGAAGGAGGTGCCCAGAGGCCTGGCTAGCACCCCGAAGTGGGGCCGCAGAGGACTCACAATACTGGGTCCCCACCTGCTTCAGCTGTCAAAAATCTCTGCCCCCACCTACCACCTTGTCCCATGGCCAGATGGCTCTCATTCTTAGGAAGCTAAGGTTTGATACCTGTCACATATTCGTTCGGTCTCACAGACGCTTGTAACACAGGTATCAATAAGCCCATTTGCAGAAGTCAAAGCTGAGGTTCCATGGTTAAGGGGTGCGTCTGGTTCTGAGTGTGTGCGCGAGTGTGTACTGTGTGTGCATGAGTGTGCACTATGTGTACAAGTGTGTAAAATGGGAGCTTGGTGCCCTGTCAGAGTGCTGTGGGGAGCTACGTTGTTACATTGGCTGCTGGTGTTTGTCACCATCTCTTTGTGGAGCACCCGTCCACCTGTCCTCAGCTGATCTTGCATCTCTCATCAAACTGGAGGCTTCCTGTGCTTTGTGTTGGTCCCTGCACCAGGCAAGGCTGAGAAATCTTGTTCTCCCTGGAACTCCAGGCCCAGCCTGGGGCCTGGCCCAGAGCAGTGCTCAGGAGAGCCCATGGCCTCCTGGCCTCTCGGTCCCGGGGGCCCTCAGAAGTCCCCATTCTCAGATGCTGCCTCTGCTGCAGCAGCCTCGGCCCGGGTGCATGGGGTCTGCGCCTGGAATAATATTCAAAGAAAAGAAAGAGATGCTGCTTCTAGAGAGGCTGTGAGCTCCAGGCCCTTGGTCCTCCTGTCTTCCTGGTGAGAACCAATTTCCCGAACAGGAGACCCTTCCAAATGAGCCTGCTGGGGCGGCTTCAGAGAAAACCTGCCAAGGGTACTAGTGAATACTGCCAATCTGCCCTCACCATCAGAGAGCATGCAAGGAGCCCTCACTCCTTTCTCTGAATCCTGTGGGGCCACCTCCCCAGGATTGGTTCTTTCCTGAGGCCCAGATCTGACCATTCTCCGGGGCTGCCGTGACCGCGCACTGGTCTACCACACCCATCTCCTGACCAAGGGGCAGCTGCCTCTTCGCTGCTCTGCCCATGCTCCCTGACCCAACGCACAGGGTATCTGACGGTGCTCGGAGCAGCTGTCAGGACTTTGTCGAAAAGCTCAGACCCTTGTCCCAAAGCTAGGCAGTGCGGACAGGAGGGAAGGGAAGGAGGAAAGGAGGAAGGGAGGGAGGGAAAGGATGGGAAGGGGTTATTAGGGTCAACAGGAGGTGGATTCTCGCTGCCTTGACCCCCAGGGGGGCCCTCCTGGCCTCTCTTGCAATCCCTGGCTCCTCCCCTGCACCCCTCCTCCTGGAAGCCTTACCTGCCTCCCCTTACAAAGTGCTTGCCCCTCCTCCCACCCCACACAGGGCTTTTCCTAAGGTGACCAACAGACCTCAGGCCTTTTCTGAGTCTCACAAATTTTCCAACCTCTGCCAGTGTCCGAGTGTCACTGACTTCTCTCTTCCAAGCAGGATGCAATGGGGACGCACAGGAGAGAACAGGGGTGGAGGTGGCATGTGCGGCGGGGGTTAGTTCTGAAAGGCTCCCCCAAGCTAAGGAGGAGTCGGTGTGAAGGAAAAGGGAGCCCCAAGGGGTGAAGACCTTGGGGAGGGGAGGTCAACCTTCGAGGATGCAGAAGGAGCTCTGGCTGGTGTCCTGGGGTATGGTGGGGAGGCCGTGGGGGGCTGGATGGGTGGGCAGATCCCCAGGGCCTGGGGTCAGGCTAAGCTTTTTTTGAAGCACAAAACTGGACTGGTCAAGGGTTTCAGGCAGGATGCCATTTAGAAAGCTCCCTCTGGCTAAGGGGCTGAAGGGGACGGGCTGGGGCAGGAGGGCCAGTTAGACGCCCCTGCAGCCTTCCTGGTGAGCAATGATGTGGGTGACCTGGGGAAGGGAAGGAGGAGAAAACAGGGGGCTGGGAGACAGCTATAATGTGGCATTGACTGGCTTCTAAGCCCTCACCAAGGCCCACACACACTGATGAAAGCTGGGGTGACCAGAGTGGGGAGGAGCCCCCAGTGGGGCCTGGAGAGACCCGGCCAGCTGTGCCAGCTGGATGGGTGCAGATATATGTGACATCATTTTCGTGTACTTAACACAAGGTAAACAGGGCAGAAAAACCCAAGTGCTCATTATCTATCGTGGTAGCTGGCTGCTGGCTCCTTAACAACCGGTTTCCTGGGATTCTGTAGTCCTCACGCAGAGCGGGGCCAGACAAGGGGCTTCCCCTCCTGTGCACAGTGAGTGTGGCACTGCCCCTTGGCTTGGGCCTCTTCTTTGGAGTCATTCCCTCTCTGTCCACGGAGCTCACCATGCTGACGGCCAGGCCCCAGGCTAGCCAGTGGGGCACAGAGGAGAGCGAACATCAGTGGGGTCTGGGGGTTTTATCCCTGCCGCCAGGTGTGCTCGAGACCCCAGGAGCACAGGGAGGAAGTCAGGTGACCAGTGGGAAGTTGTAATGAGCACTCGAGCATGAGCTGGGTGAGTCCCAGCAGGCACCTTGAAGATCATCATCCAGTCTAACCTTTGACTCTACAGATGGGGAAACTGAGGCCCAGAGAGTCCTATACCAAAGGGAAAACCGGGACAGGGCTACAACCCGGGTACTCTGATGTCACTGGTTCTTTCTGTCAAATACACTGAGAAACTCAAGAATAGAAGGAAAGGAAAAATTAAAGTACAGAGCCCAGCCTCCCCCTTCCATTCACCATGTGGGCGCACGCACACACGCACACGCACACACACAGGTGTTCTTTGATGGGTCAAAGACAGCGAGAAATGTCTTCTTGTTGGGTGTGTCCCAAGTACTTTCCTTTTGTCCCCAGAGTCTACCCCACAATCCAAATTCCAAACAGGAGGAAGAGCTTCCTTTGTGGAGAAATAGCTGAAGGATGACCCAGAGCGGTCAGGTAGCCTCAGGGGAACCCACCATTAGCGCTGCTCTCAGAGGCTGTGCTGGGAGCAGCTGGACCCTCTCCACATTCCCTCGCAGACAACCCCAGGGAGTGGGTGACCTTCCAAAGATCGGACACCCACACTCAGGCGGCCTCTGGGCTTTCCCTGGCAAAGAAACTCCTACCCTCCAAAAACCCTGGTAGATTTTATTCCCTGCTTTCAACAATAGCAACAAACACTGCCGCGGCAACCAGTACTTTTTTCGAATGTGTGCTGGGTAAGACAGCGTTGGGGAAAGCTGGAGAGACAGCTCTGCGACTTTGGACAGATCCTTAGTTCCCCTGCAGCCTCAAGTTCCCCATCAGAATTGAGCTCTGTGCCCCTAAGCTTCACTTATTAAGTTTGAATGACCACTTACTATTAATGCCCAAAGCCTACTGACTCTGAACTCCCCCCCCTCTACTCCCCACAGTGCTAATCCCTCCAATCTTTCTGAGAGACCCCAAGGAGATGTCCTGCCTGCCCTCTTAGGTTACGTGAGGGGTGTCAAATTCGTTTCCACAGGGGCCACATCAGCCTCACGGTTGCCTTCAAAGGGCTGAATGTAACTTTAGGACTGAGTAAATGTAACTACTCCTTAACTGTTAAGCGAGAGCTCGGCCCTGCTGCCAGATAGAAACAAAGTGCTGGGCCAGATACAACAAGGTGGAGGGCCAGATTTGGCCCCCTGGGCCTTGTGTCTGCCACCTGTGGGTTAGGTAGTAGGCTTAATATTGGCCCCTGAAAGAGGCCCACACCCTGATCCCCAGATCCAAGGAATATGTTACCTTACACGACAAAAGAGAGTTTGCAGGTGTGATTAGACTAAGGATCCTGAGATGGGGAGATTATCCAGATAAACCCACATGAAAGGTTCTTATAAGAAGAGGTAGAAGGCTCTGGGTTAGAGAACATGATGATGTAATGACAGAAGCAGAGAAGAGAAGGCAGAGGCCAGAGCCATTGGAGGAGGGGACCATGAGCCAAGGCGTGCAGGCAGCCTCTGGAAGCTGGAAAAAGGCAAGCAAATGGGTTCTCCCCCAGAGCCTCCAGAAGGAACACAGCCTTTGCAATACCTTGATTTGGGGACTTGTGACCTCCAGAGCTACAAGAGAATAAATTTGTTTTAAGTTGCTATGGTGTTTTGTTACAGCAGCAACAGGGAACTAATACTGCTGTTGTAGACTACCATGGACAGACGGCCACTCACCTGCATCCAGGCCACCCTGTGTGTCCTCCTCTGCCCCTCCTGCTGGGCCACTGCCACTTCCTTGGTGGCTCTGAGGCAACTGTGTCTGCTGGCCAGTCCCTACATGGGCTTCCCTGCAGAGCCCCAAAGTCTGGAGTTCTCTGCTTGTTCACCCCAGCAATGACCACTTGCCATCGTTAGGAAACAGCAGTCGTTTGTTCCTCCCAGCCTGGGTGTCACACATACGCACAGGCCCTCTCCCCTGGGCGCAGGGCCACCCCCAGGCTAGAGCGGCTCCTTTGTGATGCACAGGGTCATCTCCACCAACACCCAAGGTCTGTTTCTAAAAATGGGACTCCCTGTGCTGGAGGCCGCTCACTTCGTGAATTCTTCTCAGAGACCCCCATTCTCTATCCAGCCATTGACCCCAGTACGAATGGCCCCAGCTGTGTACGTGGTTCAAAATTTGTGTTTCTTCCCGAGACACTTCTCCAGCCCCCAGAAACTAGCTGATCCATGTAGATGCATGATTGGTAGGCACTGAAATGCTTTCCAGGAGCGGACGAGGGACCAGCTGAAAGGGCATGACATCTTGAACCATGTGGCTTGTGAGCAGGGTTGGTTATCTGTGAGTGCGCCCCAGGGTGTATATGAGCCCTCACGCCACCCTATTCATTCTCCGGCCTAGGCCCCTGATGTTGATGTCCCCCAGGCCCTGCCCTCACCCAGGTCTCTCCCCTTCACGGTGGCATTAATAAGCCCTTTCCCAGGGGCCCAGTTCAGCACTTTCCTTCTGCAGAAACCACTGACAAGGCCCTAGGTCCAGTCGTGCAGGACCTGGGGAGGACTTTCCTTTGAAAGACTTTTAAAACTTTCATTTAATGATGCAAGTGACGTGTTCCCTGAAAAAAAGAAATTTAGGAGCAAAAACAGTTAAGAAGAAAAAAAAAGAAAAGCAGGAAACACCTAAGAGCCCAGTGACAGAGGAATGGATAGGGTTGTGGTATCTGCTCCTACATACAAAGGGACATGATCCAGTCACGAAGAGAAGGCCCTGCAACAATTTGGATGCATCCTGGGGGCATTATGCTCCCGAACCAAGTCAGACCAGGAAAGACAAATACTGTATGATCTCACTTATATGTGGAATCTAAAAACAAAGCAAACTCACAGAAAAAGAGATCATGTTTGTGGTTCCCGGAGGTGGATGGTGGGGGTGGGGACAGGGACGGGGGAGCTGGAGGGAGGTGGGCAAAGGCACAGACTTCCAGTTTCAGGACCGAGGGACGTGAGGTGCCACGTGCTGTCGATGCGACCGGGAAGTAACAGACAGTGGAACCTAGAGTTATCATAAGGAAAAAACATTTTCTTAATCTATATGCGATGAGAAATGTTCACTGAACTGATTGTGGAAATAATTCACAATATATGCAAGCCAAGTCATTACGCTGTACGCCTTGAATTGATACCGCGCTGTGTGTCAGTCATATCTCAATAAAACTGAAAAAAAATGTGAAGTAAGGAATAAACAGTCAGCCTGTTCCAAGGAATGGGGCGAAGAGCAAATCAGAGTGTTTTCCAACCCCACTCTACAGAGATAACAATTCAATAATCCACTGTCGAAGTCTGGTGTGTATGTGATGCGTGGGGGTAGGCAAAGGAAGGTTTAGGGTTGCAAGGACAGGAAACAGTTTATTCCTGTGTCATTACTTATTAATCACTGGACTGTTTTCCGTGTGAACAACTGTAAACCTACTTTTGCTCCACCCTGTGTGTGTGTGTGTGTGTGTGTGTATTTTATCAGTATTATTTATTTGTTTCACACGTCACGATCATATCATACGTGCCTCTCCATCACTGGCTTTTTTAATCACTCAGCAAGTCTGTGACAAAGAGCTGTCTGCGTCAAAACACACGCAGCTACATCACCGTTTTTAAGTTCGGTGGCGTCTGCCTGTGTGGCCGCATCCTATTGTATTAAGTCTATTGTTGAACGATTATGTTCTTTCTAGTTTTTCCAAATGTAAACAATACTTCTTGGCTCATCGGCTCAGCTATTTTGGGAGCATCACTTCCCAGAGGTGGGACTGCTGGCGCAGAGGGTGTGCGCATTTTTAAGGTCTTCGGTGCAGGCTTGTAGCCTGCTCTCAATTGCCGACCCACGTTTCCCATGCTCTGGATTTGCCACCCACTTTGGCCTCAGCTCAAGGACAAATAAATGTAGGTGGTGACTGCTACTCGCAATTCTCTAGGCCACTCCTTTACATTGGTATGTATGATTGGGGGACAGGGGGCTCTAGTTTCCATTTTAAAAATGCTAAGGGTATTCTCGCCTTGATGTTCCAGTGTGCCTGGCTCTTCCTGATGGTATTGGGAACTGGGTTAATTGCTGTTTTCCCCTTCTAGAGTAAGAAAAGAAGTTTCCAGATTAAGCCAAAGACAGTGTAATTTTCCTGAACCTCAGTTTATTCATCTGTGAAATGGAGATATTAACTGGGCTTTGCAGAATATTCATTGTGTGAAAGGAACCCAGCTCAAGGTCTGGCACATGATCAACCCTCAGCACTTTAGTTTCGGTCTCCCCTCCCCACTGGGCCCCCCCTCCCCGCCCCGGACTGGGGCCAGCTGGTGTGCAACGGGCTCTCCAGGCCCAGGTGTTGGCACTGAACACATGTTTCTTTTTTTTTTTTTTTTGAAGATTAAAATGTGATTTTTATTACTGAACACGCGTTTCCCCTGGGTCCTGCTCCCAGCAATCTCCAGCCACCCAAGGCTGACCGTCTCCCTCAAAACCACCCCCAGATTTGCTCCACCTTAAAAGGCCCTTGAGCTCTTTAGAAGGACAACCGAACAAGAGAACAGAACATTAGAGAAAATTGCCTGTCTATTTTAGACGAATAATTTTCATTGCATCTGTACCTCTGTGTTCCACTTTGTCTAGCTCCTTGGTGTCCCTTTTTTTCTACACAGACCAGGCATGAGGACGATATTATTCTTATAAATTCTCGAGATGGATTACGTAATAACTGAGGCAGGAAACTTAAAAGAGAAGGCAACTGCCTGGTGAAGGGACAGAAGTCTTTGCAACTGATTAAAGAGACAACGCCCAGATCATCCCTTGCCTCCCGACACTCAGGAGCTGACTGGCCTCATTCTTGGGTTTTCCTCCCAGCTCACTCCATTCAGAGCTATATGGTCCAGCTTCCCAGATGATCGGAACCACTGGGGATGCTTCTGAAAATGCAGATTCCTGGGCCCCAGGGCAGACCTTCTGAGTCACATTTTCCAGGGTGAGACCTAGCTACGAATGTGCATTACACAGGGTCCGGCAGAGGTAACACCTGCTCGAGTGTGGCTGGTGGGGTACGTGAATGTCTTGTGTGAGGTGGACAGCAACTTGAACATCTCACCTAAAATGGCATGCAGTGTGCTTGAGTATTAGGTTGTTGTGTTACAGAATTACATGCTTCTGATTTTGTAATAGAAGAATTTGTGCCCTAACTGGTGTGGCTCAGTGGATTGAGCACTGGCCTACGAACCAAAGGGTCGCCAGTTCAATTCCCAGTCAGGGCACAGGCCTGGGTTTCGGGTCAGGTCCCTGGTTGGGGGCCACATGAGAGGCAACCACACATTGATGTTTTTCTCCCTCTGTTTTCCCTCCTTTGCCCTCTGTCTAAAAATAAATAAATAACATCTTAAAAAATAATAATTTGTTAAAAAAAAAGGGGGGGGTGTTATTTGTGCCAGACCCTACACTCTATTTAACAGGTAATTCCTCACATCCAGAAAATATTCAGCACTATTACAGACAGAGAAAACTTGAATAATTTTCAAGCTTTGCTGGAAGGTAGAGTCTCCTGGGGACCTTTAAAAGCCCAAGGCCAAGTTAAATCAGAATCCTAATCATCCTGACCCACGTGCAGGCCCAGTGGGCAGGCCTATTGCTGCAGGTAGACTAAGAGTCCAGGGTGCTAGCACCGGCACCCCTAGCCCCCAGTTGCCACTCACGCAAAATGAGGGACATGGCCTAACTCAGCGGGCTGTCTGTCATGCATGTCAGTCTGATTAATTGGAAGTGGCTGCCTGAGTCACAGCTCTGTGGTTGAGACTGAGCCAAACAGGAAAGAGTGCCTTAACTGATTAATGATGTCTGCCGCAGGCGCAGATGGGAGGGTGTGGGCTCGTGCATCAGCAGCTTGCTATCCCTGGACTAAGTCATCTTTTTAAGGTCCTCTCTCAACCTCAGTGGCATAATAATAACAGTAATGTCACCAGATTTATTGTGGTGAATAATTGAGATAATCTTTGAGATAATCGATACAAATAACACCTTGCAACCTGTAAGGTGATGTACAGATATAAATTATTATAGTGGCAGCTCTTATTTTAGTTCTGGGGTGCCATTTCTTCAATACTTGGGGGAATGACTCTGCCCCTGCACCAGGAGTAGGACATGGAGCTCACACCTCAGCCAACAATGCGTCCCACCCTCTTGTTTGAGGCCCTGGGACTAAAGAAGACGAGGTTAGGGGTTTCCGGCTCTTCCAAGACCCCCCTCCCCCAGAGGAAACCTCCTCTCTCTCCCTGCACGTGAAGGATCCGGAAGTCGTTGGCAGCATCTCACAGCCAGGAGGGGCAGCCAGGAGGACAGTAAGACCAACACAACGCAAGGCAGAACAGAAAGACCAAGCGGGAAAGCAGGGAGGGGAGGCAGGAGGCAAAGTTCTGATGGTAAGTCACTCACACCCACCCCGCCTCAGGGTTTCGTGAAGCAAGAAAGCCACCCAGTCATCTAAACCACACTGGGTTGAGATCGGCCACACTTAGTTGAACACAGCCCAGATGATAACAGCCGTGATGCGAGATGCCATCTCCCAGGAAGACAGCAGAGCCGAACCAGGAAGTGGGTGGACCCAGAGGCAGGCTACTGAAAGTTTTCCAACGACGAGGAGCTGTGATGTGACCCCTGAGTGTGGCCACCCTGGAAGTGTGCCTGTGTACAGTCTGGGTCTCGGCTACCGGGGAGGAAGCGAATGCACTGGAAAACCCAGAGAGTCAGAGAAGCTAGTTTCAAACGATGTCTGCCATTGGCCAGACGTGTGACTTTTTTGACCACTTATCTAACCTCTCTGAGCCTCAGTTCCCTCCCTGGTGAAAAACAGGTAATGATATCCACATCAGGGGGTCACGTGAAGGGTACTGGTATAAAGAATGTGCTGGGCCCTGGCATGTGGTACTTTCTGCCCCTCCCTTTGGCCTTCTCCTTGGTGGCATAAGCTGCTCTCTCTCCAAGTATTATGAGGGACTCTGAGTCATTTTATTGTAAAACTAAACATTTTAAGTGCTCCCTCAAATGACTGTCTCCAGGGAAGCAATTGATAACCAGGCACATTTGTTCCTCCTTTTCATGCATCTCTCACTTTTTAGCATGAAAATAGATGCTCTCATTAGGAGAGGAAGATGCATTAGCTCCAGTCTGGTGGCTGCTAAGTGATGACTCACGTGGGACAGGGAGGAAAGGCTGCTTCCAGCAGGAATCACCCTGATGGGATGACACACCGTCCTGAGAGGTCCCCGAGGAGCGTTTCCAAAGGCAGAAATCACAGAACTCGTCCTGAACTGAATGGAACTACTGGAGACCGAGGCAGTCCCAGAAAGCGGGATGCTGGTTATGTAGGGGCTAAGCCCCCTACCCCATCTCCAAAAAGAGCAGGTAGGGAGGTCCTCCCCGGTCATTCCCGGGCACCTAATTATCTACCAGGAAGACATTTCTTGGCTGGGCCGAAGCTCTGGTTCTGCTACTTAATAGCTCCATGACCTGAGCACATTATTTAATGTTCCTGTAATTCTATTCTTTCCACTATAAAAGATAACACTAGGAGAGGAACGTCTGTTCCAGGTGCACTCACGCACTGTGAGCAGGAGCGCAAATGGTGCAACTCCCCCTGGGGCAGGGGTCTGGTAGCATCTAGTAAAATCACACGTGCAATTGCCTCTTGACCCAGCCATCCCACTTCTAGGAATCCATTCCAGATGTACAATGGTGAAGATACAAGGGATATATGAACAGAACTATTTGTTGCAATATAATTTGCGGTAGTAAGATCCTGGAAACCACCCAGATACTCCTTAGCTGGGAACTGGGTGAATAAACTGTGGTCTGTCCATGCAACGGAGTCCTACGCAGCTGCCGAAGGGAGTGAGGACCATTTCAACGTTCTGCTTTGGGGTGATTTCCCCGGATACAATGTTAAGTGAAAAAAGGTGGAGACAAGTGTGTTTAGTTTACAGTCACTTAACCACGAAAGGAGGGGACGCACGTACACACAGAGTTTTTGTTGTTGTTTTTAAATTGGGAAGGTAAGCAAAACTTTTTCTGAATGGTTATCTATAAGAAGAGGTGGAAGGAAAAAAGGAAGAGTCTAGATTTCTCTGAAAGTGGTTCATACTAACATTCCCTGTACTTTTGGGTATGTTTGAAATCTTCCATAGTTTAAGAGATATTTTTCAGTTCTTGTTCCTCGGACCTCACACTAACCAAGTCCTCACAGCATGGCCAAAAACCACCATGAAGCTCAGGCCTCTCCCTGGTCTTTCCTATAAAAAGCAGCTATAGCCTTTCCTTGACTAAGTGACTGAATGTTTGGTATCTATTCATTCTGCAGCTCAGCCCACCCCCTAACCACTGCACAGTCCCACCATTTAACTTCTAGTCTTGGCCCAGACCTTTCCCTCCTGGCTCAAAAGGCTTGGAGTCACGTCACAGAGGGACAACCTCCGATCTCTCTCACAATATGCTCTCAAGGCGATGAAAACCAGGAGTCTGCACCCTGCCTCCAGCTCCGGGCCCATAAAAGAGTTGGAGGTACATCAGCAACTCTGTATCATTGCTCTTCCCTTGTTCTATAAGCATAGGGCACCTGCTTTGGTCCAATGGTTTTGATTCTTCTTCTTCTTCTCTAAGATATCTAGTTCTCATGTTCAAGTCTTACGAAGACCCCAACTTTTTAAGCAGATAAAAGTAAGCTGCTCTGGTTAAAATAGAGAGAGTTCCGAGCCCTAAGGTCTTAGCTCCTTCTGTAGCAGAGCCTACTAATTGTCCACATCATGCTTTTTCACCTTCCTTCTTAGTTAATAGAAACCCTATTCTTAGCTGGGAATACCGTTGCCTGGAAAAGAAAAGAAAAAAGACTATCTTCAAGCTTTCCTTGCAGCTGGCATGGTAGTGTCAGAAGTAAATGGAAATGTTACACGTGACTTCTGGTAAGTCTTATTAAAAGAAAGGGGGAGTTTCCCTCTTCTCACCAACCTTCATCCTGCTTTCTGAAACATAGATACAATGGCTGGAGCTCTAGCAGCTATGTTGCACCATGAGGACAAGGGCTGCATTCTAGGAGAGAGCCTACATCCCTGAAATCTGTGACATCACCACACCACTTCTAGTCTGGTTACTTGTGGACTTTGTGAAAGAAGTAAAAATGTGAGGTTAGTAAACTTCTATTTCATTTAAGCCATTGTTATTTTGTGATTTAAAAGAACAATCAGTTTAATCTAACCCTAATTGATATGTCTTCACACATACCCTGTCCTAACCCTGTCCTCGACAGCTGCTCAAAAGTACCCCTGCAGGGCCCAGACCACAGTTAAACACCACCTGGCCGAGGGGAAGCAAGTCGGTCATTGTGAAGTGCACAGGCTCTTCAAGCTTCTGCCCAGAACTAATACATGTCAATTCGAGTCATCTCACTGACCATGGCCAAATCAGATGGCAATGGGGTGGCGATATATGATCTTCTGACAAAGGAGCAAGAAATATTTAGAAATAATACTATTCACTTTGGCAGATTAAAAACCCAAGACTTAGAGAAGCAAAGTGGCTTGCCTAAGGCTGTACAGGCTGGTAGGAAGCAGAGCTAGAACCCAGATGGGGCTGATTCCAACTCTAATGTGTTTCCATGACACTTTACTGTCTCAAAAGGAACATGTAATTTGGGGGCTTATAATGTCTCCCAAGGAGTCAGTGCCTGGCAGTCTGGCTCACCCTCTACGTCTGTGTCCCTTCCTGCCCTCTTCTTGGAGGTAGCAGTTGTAACTTGGTTTCTTATCCTATCTCTCTCCTCTTCTTCCCTACTTTTGAGGTTCAAAGTATCACATTTTATTACTATAGTAACGACGAGGAAGTATAACCCTGCCTTACCATTAGAAAGCATTACAAAACATGTAGAGGAATGTGTGAAATAGTTTCTTCATACAAGCATGGATATTCCCAGTGGCAAAAAGAAAGGAGAGGCATTTAAAGAATCCAATGTGGCCTTTTGGGAAACTTTCAGTGAACTCAGATATTTTAAGGATACAGGCAAAAGTTGGGAGGACAGGCATACTCCCAAGGGATACGCAGGGAAGCATGGTAGGAGAGTCTACATCTTTTCCTCCTGTGCTGTGAGCTCCTTCTACTCCTTGAACCTCCAAGCCACTAATTTGACTTTGCACAGTGACCAAACTACTTTTCAATAGCTGATATATTTTTAATATTTAAATTGGTATATTTTTAGTTTTAGAAATTAAAAAAAAATATTTTAAAAAATGTTAAGAAGTTTTTTAAAAACTATTTTATTTTTTTATCCTCCCCTGAGGACATGCTGATTGATTTTAGAAAGAGGGGATGGGAGGGCGAGAGAGAGGAAAAGAAATGCCAATGCAAGAAACATCAATCAAAGGGACATCAATCAAAGGGACACCAATCAGTGAAACACCAATTAGTTGCTTCTCGTATGCATCCCATCCAGGGATCAAACCTGCAGCCTAGGCCTGCGCCCTGACCAGGAATCCAACTGTGACCTTTCAGTTTACAGGGACAATGCTCCAACCAACTGAGCCACACCAGCCAGGACAGTTTTAGAAATCTTTAATGCTCTAATTGTATATCCTCAAGACTTTCTTTCACTTTTCTATTAGTTTTCTCATCTAATTCTCCCACCAGTTCAAAAGAAAAAAAAAATAGTAAAAAGTAAAATTAACAGCAGGCATGAAACAAGATTGATAGGAATAAAATCAGTAATATCAGTTATAACACCAAGAGGCAGACAGCCAGAGTAAATTTATAAAATAAAATATCATACATACAAGAGAACACTAGCCCTGGCTGGTGTGGCTCAGCGGACTGAGTGCCGGCCTGCGAACTGAAAGGTCGCCAGTTCAATTCCCAGTCAAGGCACATGCCTGGGTTGTGGGCAAGGTCCTCAGTGTGAGGTGCACAGGGGCAGCCACACATTGGTATTTCTCTCCCTCTCCTTCTCCTTCCCTTCCCCGCTGTCTAAAAATAAATGAATAAAATATATACTTTTAAAAGTACACTAAAGTAAAATGGTCCAAAAAAAGATAGGAAATAAAGGAATGAGAGAAAATAAAGTAGGAAGTGTAATGTGAATAACAGGTAAAGTGGAATTTAAGATCAAGAACATTAAATTGGTCAGAGAGAAACATTAAGTAATGATAAGAAAAATATTATTTACAAAGAAGTGTAGTAAACATAAATCTTTATGTACTATACTTAGCAAGTAAAAATGTAAGGCAAAAATTCCTAATAATGCTGAGAAAATTAGATAAAATTTACTTTTGGTGGAAAATTTTAAATATCCCTTTAACAATCTGGCAAGCCTCAAAGTTAAAATATAAGGAAGGACTTATAAAATAAGAATATTATAATTGGCAAGCTTGGCTGAATAGATGTGCTATAATTTTGTACTCTATTATGCTTGTGAGACAACCACCAAAATCAATTCTGAATAAAAACAGCATAAGAGGACCTGACAGCAATCCCTCCAAATTAATTTATGAATTTAATGCAGCTCCCAACATATCTCCAACAGTTTTCGAAGGGTGAAGTAGCAAGTGATTTCAAAAGAAATGTAAAGAATAAATGTTTCGGAACATGCGCCCAAATTATGCAGACGAAGCGTGCTGAGAGGAGACTTGCCTTAACACCACTGTAGAGAGAAGAGGTCGGTGGAAGAGGGGAGAGTCTAGAACCGAATCCAATGAATGGGAACTTGATGCATGTCAAAGGCGGCTATAGGGAGTCTATTCGTGTGTGATGTGGCCCGTGGCTCAGCTCTGGTTCTGAAAGCAGTCCAGACACACGTGGCATGCAGGGAGCATCCACGAATAGGTCTCCCATGGGGAATCAGGCCTGCGTTGTCCCTAGGCCGCTTTGAAACTTGCTCTTGCAAAAACTCCCTCACCTGGGACGGAGATAGCAGAAGTTTACTGTGACTTGTGCTAGACTTCCCAAGCATGAATGTAAACAGCCCAGCCTTCTCTCCTTTACATTTGTAAATGACCTTTCTCTTTGAAGCAACTGGCAACATTCTTTCCTTTGTTACCTGTAAAAGGTATCCACCCAAAGGGAACCTATGCATAGTTAATGAGAACCATTCTGGATGTAATGTATCTAGAATATCAATAAAAGCCTGTCAAGGCAGGAGTGGGGGCTTTTTTCTCTCTGAGAGATCAGCCACACATCTCTTTTTGCTCCACCGGATTTCTCTAGTCCGTGTGAATTTGTTCGTCACTTGTCCGGGGATATAGGACAAGCATTCCACAACAACACGTGGTCCTGCTGGATGGGGCCGTGACAGGTGGCATCTCAGTTTTGTGGGGAAAGACTGGTCTATTTAATACAGGGTGCTGGCACAATTGGCTACCCATCTGGAAGGCAGCCAAAAAGGGCTTCTTCTTGCTATGGTACATCCCAGTTGGATTAAAATTTTAATGTAAATATAATTTTTTAATTACCAGAAAGTTAAAATATTTTGTATAACTTTAACAAGATATCTGAACACTATAAAGAAATGAAGAGGTTATATTTGACTATGCAAAATTAAATTTTGCACATGTTTAAAAAAATCACAAAGTCAATGATAACACTCTGGGGGAAACTACTTTCAATGCATATGACAGATAAAAAGATTAAATCCATAACATCAAGAGCTCTAAAAATTGATAAGGAAAAGAAAAAATACTCTGATAGAAATAAAATGGATGAAATCAGGCAATTCCTAAAAGGCCAGCTCCATATGGCCAATAAATATATTGAAAATGATGTTTATGCTCCCCAAAAGTCAAGCAATGGGAATGAAAAGAACAAGGAGATGCCATCAGACTAGTAAAACAAACACCTACCTGAAACCGTAACGTTCAATCTTGGTAAGGACGCGGGGAAGTGGGCACTCATACGTTTGCTACAGCCTTTTTGGAAGGTGGTATGGCCGTATCTAGTAAAATACAGAGCACATTCCACCCGCCATGCGTTTGTGTATATGCCAGCTCGAAAAGTGTGTCTGAGAAACTGACAACAGAGGTCAGTCCTCTACGGGGAAGAAAACCGTGTCCCAGAATCAGGATAATGAGCAATGTTTGAGTCACAAACAGCCTTTTGTACCTTTGGCTACATATAGTGTATGTAATATATACTTTTATATAATATATATATTTTAATATATTACATATAATATATATAATATATACTTTTTAGTTAAAAAATAAAATCTTTTATAATAATTTTGATTGGAGAGCATCCTTCTTTTTAAAATATAGGTGTTAACAGCTATCAATTTCCTTTCAGAACTGCTTTCGCTGCATTCTGTAAATTTTGGTGTGTTGTGATTTTATTTCCGTACAGTTCCAAGCATTTTCTAATTTCCTCTGAGATTTCTTTGACTCGTTGGTTATTTATGACTGTGTTTATTTCCACATACTTGTGCAGTTGCCAAATTTTTCCTATTACTGATTTATAATGTCAGCCCACTGTGGTTGAAGAACACACTCTGTATGATTTCAATTCTTCTTCTGAATTTGAGACTTGTTTTATGGCCTAACATAGGATCTATTCTAGAGAATGTTTCATGTGCCCTTGAGAAGAATGTATATTCAGCTGTTGTTGGGTGGATTATTCTATAGCTACCTGTTAGATCTACTTGGTTGATAGTGTTCAGGTCTTCTGTGTACCTGTTGATGTTCTGTCTGGTTGTTCTATCCATTATTGAGAGTGGGAATTGAAGTCTCCAAACACTGTTGTTGAATTGTGTGTATTTCTTCAATTCTGTCACTTTTTTGCTTCATGTATTTTGGAGCTCTACCGTTAAGTGCACATGTTTATAATTATTATATTTTCATGATGCATTGGCCAGCTTAGCATTATAAAATATCCTCCCTTGTATCAATTTTTGTAAAAAAAAAATCCTCCCTAGTAACAATTTTTGTCTTAAAGTCTTTTCTCCTGGTATTAGCATAGTTACTCTAGTTTTTTTTGCCACTGTTTGCTACCCTTTAACTTCAACCTTTTTCTGTCTTTGAATAAAGATGTTTCTCATGAACAGCATATAGTTAGATAATGCTTTCTTCACACATGCTACCAATCTCTGCCTTTGATTGGTGTTTAATGCACTGATATTTAATGTGATTAATGATAAGATGTACACCTACCATTTTGCTATCTGTTTTCTACATATCTTATGCCTTTTTAATCTATTCTTATGTTATTGCTTTTTTGTATTAAATATATTTTTCTACTGGTTTAATTCCCTTGTCATATCTTTTACTATATTTTTGAGTTATTTTCTCAAAGGCGGTTACCCTAGAGACTACAATATCTGAATTTATCATAATCTAGTTCAAATTAATAACAACTTAGTTTTAATTGTATACTGAAACTTTGCTCCTACAGAGTTCCGTTTTCTTCCCCTTTTTGTGCTGTGTTGTCGGACAAGTGACATTTTTGTATATTATATGCCCATTGTCATAGATCTGTGATTGTTTTATGCTGTTTTAAAATCAGATAGGAGAAAAAAGTTACAAAGTAAGTTTACACTGCCTTTTTCCCGGGGAGTTATTTATGCACATATCTTTATTTCTTTGTGTGTGTTCGAGTTATTGTTGTTTTAGCCTGAGGGGCTCCTTTTGTACTTCTTGAAGGACAAGCCTGCTAGTGATGAATTCCTAATTTTCGTTGATCTGGGAATGTCTTTATTTCTCCTTTATTTTTTAAGGTTAGTTTTGCTAGATATGGAATTCCCAATTGACTGTTCTTTAAAAATTTTAGTACTTTGAATATGTCATCCTACTGCCTTCTAGTTTCCATAGTTTCTGATGAGGAATCAACTGTTAATTTTATTGAAGATTTCTTGTATGTAATAAGTCATTCCTCCCTTGCTGCCTTAAAGATCCTTTGCTTTTGTCTTTCAACAGCTGAATTATGCTATGTTTTGATGTGAATCTCTTTTCATTTACTCTACATGCAGTTCATTGAGCTTCTTGAGTGTGCAGACTTAATGTTTTTCATCAAATTCAGGAAATTTTCATCAATTATTTCTGCATATATTTTCCCCCCTCTCTTCCTGGGATTTCCACAGGTCTCTGAGACTCTGTTTATTTTTCCTTATTCTTTTTTCTTTCTGTTCCTTAGACTGGGTAATCCCAGTAGATATTCTTTCAAGCCCACTAATTCTTCCTTCTGCTTGCTCGAGTCTGAAGCTGAGTGCCTCTAATGATACTTTTTTTAAAATTTCAGTTATCGCAATTTTTTTAACTCCACAATTTCCACAATTTTATATAAAGAATCGTGTTTTTTATATCTCTTCACTGAAAATATATATTTGGCAAGCTATTGTTTGTATATTTTCTGCTAGTCCTTTAGAAATGGTTTCCTTTTTACCTTGAACATACTTAAAATAGCTGATTTACAGTCTTTTTCTAGTAAGTACAACAATGTCTGGGTTTCCTCAGGGATTTCGGTTTTCTACTTTTCTCCTATGCATAGACCATACTTTCTTTTTTGCATGTTTCATGATTTTTTTTTGTTGAAAATGGACATTTTTAATAATAACATTTATGTGGCAACTTTGGAAACCAGATTCTCCTCCTGTGTTTGTTGTTATTGCTGTTGTTTAATGACTTCACTGAACTAATTCTATATTTTTTCTATGGCTTCTGGACTTTGAGTTATAATTAGAATGGCCAACCCCATTCCAAGGTAACAGAGGAGTTTGCCCGTGTTTTCTCCTATTATTGTTATGGATTTAAAAAAATTGGGGTCCTGACTGGTGTGGCTTTGTTGGTTGGGCATGTCGTGCAAGGTGAAAGGCAGTCCCTTCAATTCCCAGTCAGGACACATGCCTGGGTTGTGGGTGTGGTCCCCGGTTGGGATGCTCCTGAGAGGCAACCAATGGATGTTTCTCTCCCTCCTTTCCTCCCTCTCTAAAAATAAATAAATAAAATCTTTTTTAAAAGTTAGATAAGATTTCAACTTTGGTTTGTTTAGACACTAGCCCAACAAAAAGTATGAGGTATATACCCAACTCATTTCCAGATGGCTATTTATTGTTCCAATACCATTTATTGCGAAGTCCATCTTTCCCTCACTAATTTGCAATGCCTCCTTTATCATACACTGAATTCCCACATGAATTATGGGTTTTTTTTTGGAATTTCTGTTTTGTTCTCTAGGCAGGTCTGTCTGTTCACAGGCTAGTACCACATCATTTTAATTATGAGGGCTTTGAATTATATTAAAAGAGCCAGTAAAATCATTACCCTCTTACTGCTCTGCTTTTTTGTACTTTTTCTGGATTTCCTCACTTTTCCATTATTTTTATATGAGCTTTTAGGATCATCTTGTAGTTAAAAAATCTTGCCAATATTTTTATTTAATTTGCATTACATTTCTAAATTAATGATATAACTAAATTAATACTGTGTGTGGAAATGGAATTGTAGATCATTAAGTTGAGGAGGACTGTCATCTTTCAGATGTGTGTCTTTTTATGTAAGAATATAATATGTCTTTGCAATCGCTAGTGTCCTTCAACAGTGTTTGAAATGAAAAATCCTCATTAGGGTCAAGCTTAGTCCCAGGCATTTTATTTTGCTATGTTAAAAGGGGCCTTTCCTTCCTAATGTAATTTTTAAAAAGAAAGAAAAAAAAAGACATACACTTAATTAATGACCCAACAATCTCATACCTAGGTAAAGGTCCTATGGGAATAAAAACACCGATATGTCGAAACAGGTGCACAAAGGTATTTGTTATAGCGACGCTTGTAATGATAAAGACTAAAAATCACTTTATATATAGGGGGTAATTTCATAAAGTAAGGAAGATCTATAGTATAGTGAAATAGGTAGCTATGTAAAAGCTAAATTAGATCTGTATTTTTGACCTTAAAAAACGGTGATGGTATTTATGTGAGGAAAGCAAGTTGCAGCAAAAAATGTACCCAATATGACCTCAGTTTTATAAAAGAAAAACAAAAATAAACCCCATATAGATGTGTATGTGTCTGTATCAGCATGGGAAAGAGGAAGAAGGATCCACAGCACACCATTAATATCAGCTATCTGGGGCAGGATGTAAATATAGAGGGGAAATTAAAATATATGCCAACAATTAGCATAAAACAGGGCAGGATAAACAGAGCAAAAGTGTTCTAAGGTCCTTGCATTGCTCAGGAAGTGAATACAAGTGTCAATTAACATTTAATTTG